>JAVQKC010165419.1:0-13112 GCA_036025475.1 Philypnodon macrostomus
CCCAACATAAAATATTATGACCCCACCCTACAACAAACAGGAAGTCGGCCATTTTGAATTGAATTTGGGAGGTCAGGTATATTTGACAGCCTCTAACTTGCACATACTTTGCCCGATTAGGCTCAAACACCTAATGACCGCCTGGCCCTGAACACATCTGACCAATATGATGCCAGGTACTTCTGTAGTACCCCCTATAGACTGAATGAACAAACATCCAGACAAATCAGAAAAGTCAAATATACCCTTCCAATGTTTGTCATGGTTTGGGGGCGGGGTCTTTTAATTGCTCGTTAACAATATAGAAACCCTTAATAATCACACAATGTCTGATTAAGGTGCCCGTTGGTGACAGTTGTAGCAGACGTATGGGGCCGTTTCACTGATATACACCTTGCTGTCGGGGACGACAGCACAGGCCTAGTTCGCATAATTACTTGAGTAAGAGTAGAAGTACCGGGTGAAAAAACGTTTTGTGCGTAATGTCAGATTATTTGTTTCATTTTGTTGTAATCGGGCAAAAAAATGAAAAGATAATATTTTTAAAAGATAAACTAAAAACGTAAATAATATTTTAAAAAATGAAGAATCAAGGAACAATATTTCCACATCACATTTTTCACATAAAGCTGTTCTTCCATGACACACAGAGGTGGGTAAAAGTACTCTTACTCTTTCTTAAAAAGTTACTCCAGTAAAAGTAACTGAGTATTACCTACCTCTGGTGCATACAGCCATCGAAACTTACCTTGATAATGTGCTCAGCCCCACATTTCCCAAACCTACTCCATCCATACCTTCACAGGCCCTCTGTCCCCCGCCGCACCTGGGTTTGTTTTTCCCTTACATGCATGGCCCTCTCTTTTAGCGGTACTCATGTGGAGAGATGAGACGTGTGCGCATTGAATAGAAGGATACAAAGGCGTTCAGATTGGGAACATGAAGTGATGGTGGTTTATTTTTTGACTTTGTTGGCCTGATTCTTCTGATTGTACACGTCGCAGAGGGCTTAAGGCTTGTGGGTAGTGATATGGTCTGTATAAACAAACTTGGGAGACTTGACCTGTGCACACTGGTATCTTAAGAACACATCATCCATGGCCTACAACAAAAGACTTGGACTTAAAATAGAACATCAACCTAATCTGATTCCTCAAAGAGTACAGCCATTGTCACCCTTTTGCGTAACATATTTTGAACATTAATGCAACAAAACGGGCTGACCCGACTATTCCACGAATACATACAGTGATATAGGAGAGAGAATGATAAGAGCCTATTAAACGAGTGGGTCACTTGCAGTAAAATGGCTTTATGTCGTAGATTAGATTATGTTTATATGAACGAGGCAGGCAAGTTTAAATGTTCCCATGTTTTACTCCATTAGTGTTTATTCTGCAAAAGCTTTGCTTTATTTGTCGTTTACATTACATCACGCCACATCTGTACATTTGAATGAGCACAAAGCTTGCCCCTCATGCTAAACTCTTTGCTAAACTTACCGGAGGACTCCCAGGTGATGTACTGTATGATGACTATAGGCAGTAATGCTGACTCTGTTACTCTGTCAGAACACGTAACCTTTTCTCTTGCTCTCCTCCGCTCTGCCAAGGTTCATGCATCTTTTTCTGTACATACTGCAGCACTATGGCAGATACTGCCCCTGCATTTCCTGTGGTGCTCTGTGTTAATAAAATGAAATCCACCAGTCAAATGAATGACTTATCACTGGCACTGTGAGACCAATACGCAAATTATGCTTATTGTCAAAGGGAAACTTTATAGTTGACGACGTTGATTATGTCGACTAATCATTGCAGCCCTAGTCCCGACTACTTTGTGTTTGAGACAGGTACACTCTGGACATTCGTCAGTCTTCTTTATCACCCTGCCCCCTAATGGTAAATTTCTTTTTTAAGTGTGGATATTTTTAGTCGTATTTTGCTTGGGCTACTTCTCACCAAAACATAGTTCACTAAAATGTTTACTGCTGGCACTTGCAAAGTAAAATTTACATTTTTAAGAAGCAATCAGTAACACTGAAAATGTTTTATTATTTATTCAAAAGTAGGACTGGACGATATGGTAAAAAATGTTGTACCCATTTGACAGTTATCTCTCATGTTTGGAGAGTCTCTTTCTTCTTCAAGATTTAAATTGTTTATGTAAATTGATAAAATAAAAAAAAATATTAACTAAAAGGACAAATGCTAAGGGGATAAATATTTTTGCAATCCACATTGTGCAGGGCAGTTCCTGTAAAGTGGGCTGCCTTTCCAGTTAATGTCCATATAACTATTTATTACTTCATTACTGTTAATATGCCTTTCTACATTCTTTATGAGGCTTTCACTTACACTCTTCCCTGAACTCTGTATTTACTTGGACTGCACAGGGCTTCCCACTAAGCATTTTTGTCCCGTCTGCCTCCCGTAATATCTCAGTCAACCACGGCCATTTCTCTCAGGCTCCTCACCGAGACATAGTTCACTGAAATGTTTACCGCTGGCACTTGGAACAATTAGCTTCCCTGACATGGAGGTGACTGGCGCGGTTTGTCACTTTTCACCCAGTTGGCCCGCGGCGGTGTGGTCCCGGGCCACTGTTTACACTGGCAGGGGTGATGCTTGAAGCTGCATATCGACACCACATCCAAACACAAGACACCCCCCCCCCCCCACAGCAGTTTAATCAGTAGGAGCGTTAGCGGTTAGCAAGGGTCAAGAGGACTGTCTCAGCAAACGCTTAGAGGCTCCACACACTTCTCCTGCACTTGGCCTTCCTTCATGTGTCATTGTCTCAAGGGGCCACATTATGCTAACTTGACTTTTCTGAGATTTCTAACTAAGTTATAATGCAGCTTCCACATCTAAAATGTAACTGAAGTTGCATTTAAGTAATCTAGTACGCTGAGGTGTTGACCATCCCAATTTCTTGACCAGTGGTTCTCAAAAAGTTTGTCAGAATCCAGAGGTGTGTCATATGGCTTTCAATAACAAAAGTTTGGACACCTCCATAAATACTTGGACCTGCTTTTTAAAGAGATATAATTGTAAAAGTTGGGGAGTGACAATCGGTAAACTGTTGTGAGCCGGATTCGAACTCACGTTGCTGGTTTGAGCACAGTAGATCTTTCCAACTGAGCTAAACCGTGGCCCATAATTAGACATTTTTAAGACCAGGTTATGTCCAAGTCAAATTCTGGTTTAGACCTAGTTTAGTGTCAGTTTTTACCTGGTTTTGTCTAAGTTTAGTCCAATAAAATGGTTCTTGGAAAGATATATTTTGATGAACTTAGTGTTCAAAAGTATGAAAACCAACCCAGTCCTATTTAAACAGAAGTTGCTCATTGCAGTGCCATGTTCTGGCCTTCCCGGCTGACCTTGAACGTTGTTTTTACATGCTTGAAGTGACCCCAGATTCCTGCCCTGCTTTACAGCCTGTGTCCTGTATACATTCATTGGCTTTGAGCTGAAATATAAGCACAACTCCAAACACTCCCTAAACATGTATGTAATGTCTAAAAGTAGAGCGGTGACTGCAGCGGAATGCCCTGTATAACAATAATGCATCAGGGGTTGGTTACTCCTAGTTACTCTGTTTGTGATGGAAGGAATCACACTGCGCCCACTTAAATGGCTGACTGTTTTTGAAAACCCTGAGAGCTTTTATGGAGCTTCTTCACACATACCTCTCTCCTGGCACTAGACTCTAGTATAGTCAGGTGTTTTTAGTCTTATCATTCGTAAAGGCTGATTAGACCAGTCTTGTCTGTGCATGAATAAACAGAGGTGTCATCATCATTAGATTTCCTTAGACCACCTGCACTGACAATTCTCAGATGGTCTCACGTTGCACTAAGGAACAGTTGCTCATCTCATTCCGTTTATTTTGTTACTTCATAGTCTGAATTCAAATTCAGTGAAGTATCAAAACTGTTTTGTCCAGGCCTAGTGTTCCCTAAAAAGCAGAGATGCAGCCTGTAATGAATATCTTGGATATAGCTGCTCATGTGCCATTGCTAATTATGTTTGACTTTTTCTTTGCAGAGAGGATCATAGACAGCATTTTAACTGCCACAAAGTACTATGGGCTTGGAGAGGACCTGGACAGGTAAGTGCACACCTGCAGATATAGTTACATGCTTTCACTAAACACCATAATGGTGCTTAAGTCTGTCCCCTCTTATGTGTCCCAGTCTGAGCTGTAAGAGGTGCATCATTGTGGGGAACGGAGGGATTCTCGCCAACAAGTCTCTGGGCTCTAAAATCGACGACTATGATGTTGTGGTCAGGTAAGACTACTCTGTAATATCCTATATCTCTGTCTATAGGCCAGACTCAACTGTAAGTAATGCATTAGCTATACATTAATATACTGTTGTCCCATAACATATTTTGTTTCCTTTTGAGATGAGGATGAGGATGATTCATATTTTGTCTGGGAGTGATTAGTTACTATCTGTATCAAATTTAGGCATGTGTTAAACTCAGAAAAGCTTCAAAATATGTTTTATTTGGATGCTGGATATTGCTTATCTCTTTTATTCCCATTTAATATCTTTAAAAGAAATATCATTGTACAACACAATTATATTCTTAAGGTAAAACACACTATAAGAATAATATGGAGGGTGGCTATTTCTGCCACTACGGTATCTTTTATTTTCATTGTATAATCTAATATTAAATGATAAGACACTACATTAATGTACTCAAGGACTGTACTCAGATTTGAGTAAGTTTCCTTAAAAAAATATAGACAATCTAAAAAATGCTTTATCAGACGCTTTTTCTGAAAGTTGAAAAAGGACAACCTTCACCGTCGTTTATCAGACGCTGTTCTATGATGTAAGTCATAGTCATAATATAGTATATATAGATGTGTGTGTATATATATTTTTTTACTTGTGGAGATATTTCATCAGAAGTTTTATCCATTTAGTTTTTTTAATCCTGTAATCAACCTTACTTGTATATCCCCATCAACATCCACTCAAAGCAGTTCTCTTTTGTGTTGTCAGATTAAATGAAGCCCCAGTCAGCGGTTATGGCAGAGACGTCGGGACCAAAACCACCATGAGGATCACCTACCCTGAGGGGGCCATCCAGAAACCAGACAACTACGAGAAGGACTCACTCTTCGTCTTCTCCGCATTCAAACCTCTGGACTTTAAGTGGCTGCGGCAAATGGTCTTCAAGGAGAAACTGGTAAGAATGAGGCGGGTGCAGATTAACTTTAGACAGGCCGGTTCGCTTCAGTAGTCCAGTCACTGTCCATCCAACTCAAATACAGGAGCTTATAGAAGATTATGGGCTGAGATGTCAGACTGGAGCCAAAATTGGGTATTGTTACTTCAAAATGATAAAACTCATGAGGAGGAGAAGAAATGGACATACCCTCTTTGGATTTAAGTGAGTGTAGTGTGTGTTTCGCGCATCAGTGGCTCCATTCAGTTCATTCTGCTCTTGTGTCCCTGGGCAAGACACTTCCATTTCCTTTGCCTTGGTATGAATGTGTTTGTGCAGCGGTTCTCAAAAAGTTCAATTTTATTGGATTAAGTTGCACAGTAAGAAGGAGGCAGTCAGGACCTTTCTGTGGGGAGTTTGCATGTTCTCCCCTTGTCTGTGTAGGTTTCCTCCAGTTTCCCCTACTACTCAAAACGTACAATAGGTTCCCTGGGGACTCACTTGTAAAGGAGATTGTTAATCTCAGTGGGGCTTTCCTGGCTGGACCAGGGCTGGACCAGGGCTGGACCAGGGCTGGACCAGGGCTGGACCAGGGCTGGACCAGGGCTGGACCAGGGCTGGACCAGGGCTGGACCAGGGCAAATTCAAGCCTCATACCATAGACTTGAACTGCTTAAGACTCCTGAGTACCACCAGAAGGAGCCAAGTACCAACATTGTAACCTGTACCACAGTTTGAGAACCAGTGTGTAAGTGTGTGTGATGGCGGTGGTCGGTATGGTATGACCATGGTGATATATATATGCCACATCTGTCAGTTTGCCCCAGGGCAGCTGTGCACGGTGATAGTCAGGACCAATGTGTGACTATGAGATGAATGAACAATAGACTTGGTTGTAAATCACTTTGGGTGTCCAGAAACGCACTATAAAATTGAAGCCAACATTATCCGTAACTAGCCTGAAAATAGCTCGACAAATAACCATGTTCTAAAAGAGGCCTCATCTATTTTAGCAGTTTGTTTAAAAGTGTTTGGAAATGTTGTGTTTATTGCCATACTGAACATAACTGATCACATTCTGTACATTCCTCCTCCCTTTAAGAAATATAAGCCTTTTAGTGAAGAAGACAGCCCTGTATACTGTAGCTAGGATGCTTCACATGGTTGGCATACTTCAGACGGCCAGCGCAGTTGAGAATAACCAAAGACGACTCCATTGTGTTATGTAAAATACTTAAATTGGCCACTCAAAGCATTTTTTCCAATAATCGTTCACGGTGAAGAGTAATCACCTGACTTCTTATCTCTGTAAATGGTGTCCGCTCCAGTCAAAGCCACTATAAAGCACTTCTAAGCACTTCTATTGTAATTTTCCATTCTGCTCCTCAGCGGTCTCTTGTATTAAGCCGAGCCCATTCATCCAGAGGACAATGGTGCACTTAATAAGGTCCAATCTTCTAATCATTTAGGTAATGCCAGTCACCACAAGGGCAATTCACTGCTTTTATTAAGAAAGCTAGGGCTGTGATCAAATTATTAAAGCTTACCTGCAGCTTTAGTGAAGGAGCTGGGGCAATGGGGAACTCTATAGCTATTTCATGCATTGATTTATTCATCAAACACCACATACAAGACTGTGGTCAACAGAAGTCAATCACAGCAACTATGGGCCTGAGGAAGGAAAAAAACAGTGATGTTATTGGTGGAGCTGACACATAATTTGCAGGCTTTTATCTGCAGCTCCTAATATAGCCTGGAGGGCGTAAGTTGCTGCTGTTTGATTAATTGAAACCATGTAAACCAAATATTAGGGCGTTACCCTATTCCGTTGGTTGACTACAGCCCTAGGTGTTGCATTAAAAAACTCTTTAAGCATTTGTTGACCATTCATAAACCTTTATTTATTTTGACCAGAAGCTGCTAGAACATATGTGTGTGTTTACCAAAATACAAATAGTAATATAATGAATCATTATTCATTTTTATTATTTTGGAGTTATTCCTATTCCTTTCCATCATCCACAACACATGCGTGTGTCAGTAGAATTAGTCTTAACTGCCTCTTGTAAATGAATGTGACAGTTAATGGTTGTCTATCAGTGTAGGTCTCTGTGTCAGCCCTGAGACTAACATTGTCCAGGGGCATAGGCTCCAAGCATGAATGAATGAATGAACACAATGAACAATAGATATTTTTAACATCTTTTAGCTATTTCTACATTTTAAAGGGACTGTCATTATTTTGCTGACCTACTTTTTTCCTAACCACCTCCTTCTGCCGTCAGCTGCACATTTAGAAGGTGACATTCTGGAACAGTGGAAAATGTCTCTTAGAAGGACAATGGACCTGTAATGGAGTTTGAAAAGGTCAGTGTCAGGAGCAGATGTGGTAATAACAGAGGAAAAGTCACCAAGCGGAGGATGGTATGGAAGACTGTGTGCTGATGGGGCCCAGGTCTGTGTGGGGCCGGGGACAGTGGAGGGGCCCCTGACAGAGCTGTGGAGAGGCCCCTGGCGGAGCTCTTTGATCAGCTCACAGCGGTAGACTGTGTTCATGGTTTAGATTCAGACAGAACCACGTCATGTCTTCGGCTAAGGTCTGGTGAATCTCCAGACGTGATTGGACCAGGGTTTGGAGTTTGGATTGTGTCTGGGATGATTAGAAGTTGTTGGTGGAGCAGCATGTCCTTTGCAACAGGTTTTACAATGCATAAGTATAAACTAGAAAGTGCTCATCCAAATCGATCTAGCACTTTTGACTAAGGTTGCTTACGATATCATTCTTTAAAGAAACATCCTGGATCCAGAAGGTTATCCGGAGCACTCCCAAAATCTAATCAATTGCTGAAAATTTCAGTCCCTTCTCTAGATCTTGAGCTAGGATTTTGGTCAGGATGTACCTGGATAAGATGAAAACGATACATTGACACATTTGAAAAATATTAAATATTGAATGTAATTGTTTCTCATAGACATGTTAATTAATATTGAATTGTATTATTTATTGTAAATGGAACTGTGCAAAGGTAAGGTAATTGTCCCCTAAGGACATTTGTTCTTTGCATTTGGCTCATCCTTTATATGGCAATGGGGTTAAGCCTGTCGGGGGCAGTGGGCAGCTGCTTCTCAGGGTCTTAAGCCTGGCTCTATGGAAGAAGGAAACTCCACACAGAAGCATTTTACCAGTGAGGCGAACGTGCCAACTACTTTGTCCACTGATAAGCTGAGGTGACTGACTGGTGAAAGCCAAACTGCAACTCTGCAAGTGGCTTTAGACACTTTTCTTGTACTGGATCAAAGAAATGAAAATGAAATAGTTTCTATGGCTTTTCAGGGGCTGTATTTTAGTCTCATTACTTTCACTGCCATCTCTTTTTTTATTGCTTTTAGTGCTGGACAACAGAACGATGATGATAACCAAAAAGGGTAACTAGGGTGTTGATAATAGACAACACAACTTTACATTAAATAATACAAGAATATTGTGTGAATCTAGTGATTTTGCTTTTTATGTGTACAAGTGTGTGTAGTGTGTATGAGTGTGTACATGTGCAGTACAGAACTACAGAGTAATGGACCGGAATGCACCGACTGAAATGTCTTGGCCGATGTCGATATTTCAGTTTGGTCAATACCGATATTTTGTAAACAAGAACTAGTTAGAATAGAAACATATAAGTAACTGCTTTAAATGTATTTATTAAGCATACATATTATATCGGCGTGAATGTTGTCACAGTGATCCAGGCAATTGTATACTTAATGTACATAGGCATATTACAGAGGTCAAATAAAGAATGCCTCTATAGCGCCCCCATGTTTATGAGCCCTATGGGACCCTGGACACACTTACTTTGGCAGAGAGCAATGAAACTTGGTACAGTGATTCTTCACAGTGTACCCAACATAAAATATTATTATGACCCCACCCTACAACAAACAACTAACTTGCACATACTTTGCCCGATTATTCTCAAACCTGAAATACCTAATTACACATCTGACCAATATGATGGCAGTTATTTCTATAGCGCCCCCTATAGACTGAAAGAAGAATGTAGTTTTAGGGAATTTTACAAAATTTGGCAAAAACATTCTTCACAAACATTCAGACAAATCAAAAAAGTCAAATAGACCCTTCCAATGTTTGTCATGGTTTGGGGGCGGGCCTCTTAATTGCTCATTAACAATATTAAAACCCTTAGAAATCACACACTGTCTGATTAAGGAGCCCGTTGGTGACAGTTGTGGCAGACGTATGGGGCCGTTTCGCCGTTATACACCTTGCTGTCGGGGACGACAGCACAGGCCTAGTTGTGGAAATAGATAGTAAGTGCACTTCTGTTAATGGCTGTTGTCTATAGTTGCAGTAGGTGACTCACTCCTCACATACACAACAGTGGGAACCTAAACAGTTCACTTGTATGTGTTTGTGTGCACCGTGAGACCTCCAGAGTGAGACCTCTGTCAGTGTGAGCACTCACATCTGTGCTGGTATCGTGAAGGGGCTTTCCTCCTGTAGCCTGCTCCAGCTGCAGTGTCCTTGTTTTTAAGAGACAGTAGGGATGTAAATAGTGTACACTTTCAGATGGACTTTTTAGAGCACGAAGATAAGATTATTACACAACTCAAAATTACATTACATTATACATTGTAATGTAATGTAAATTACGTTATATAATCGTCTTGACAAACATACATCTTCTACACACAAAGTAGTCTAAAGGCATTGGGTTCTAGAACCCTCTTCACTTTGAAATCTAAATGGGCCTTGCAGGTCACAGCAGCTTCAATGGCTTGAATGCCTACATTTGATTTACACTTTTTACTTTCCTACACTGTTAGCAGGTTAAGTTTAAAGAGTAACTAAACTCTGAAGCAAAATGAATACCCTTTATTCATAAAGTTTAATGCCAGTTTAAATGGTGGTATTGCAGTTCAGTTTTCCTATTAGTCAAAATATGTCATGGTACATGTCTATGTCACAGCCCCTTAGGCTCTGACAGGCCCTTGTCTCATTTAGACACACACCTGTAGTGAATCAGGAGTTTGATTTGAGAGCATGGCTCACACCATATTCACCCTAAACCTTCACCAGCCTCTGTCTCTACCAGGCACTGGTCATTTCTGGGCAGTTGTCTGACCAATGTGTTTAATTCCACTTTAAGGACATGCAGGAAGACTACAGAAAGGTTGTTGACACTGACAATACTTTTTGTTTCAAGGCACAAACTTTGACCTTTTCTAAAGTCTTGGATTACAGTTTTTAGTGCATTATGTGCTGTGCGTAGGGCACTAAACGAATGACATCACAAGTCTTATTGAATAGATTGAAATTCACCCTCTGGTTTTACTCTATTACTTGAAACCAAGACCTTGTTTTTTATTTAACAAAAAAGTTCAGTATTTTTATTTGGGCTTTTTTGGACAGAACAATGGAGATGAGAAAGGAAATCATGAAGGAAAGGGCCAGTGAAGAAATTTGCCACTCCAAATTCATACACACAACGCTGGTGTGAGCGGTATACACTCTGTATATTTAATAATTGAGCTAAATGCAGATCCAAATTGAGTTTAAATGAAGAAAATGATCGTGGGATGTAGTTCAGTAAAAGGGAAGTGACAACAAAAATGTAGTTTCAAAGTGGTCGTAAATAACACAACATAGTATCTCCCTGGAGCTTTTTCCACAGAGGCCTATAAACATGAAAAGCTGAAAATAGTTTATAAGAGAAGTGGCTTGGTGTGTTTAAATGGTATTTCTGTTTACTCCCGCTCCTTCGTCTTGTGTGTTTACTAATCAGCCCTGTTGGACATCACACCGTCTTCCCCTAAACATGTTTTACAGTTCAAATCTGCCTCTACCTCTTCTATGTACACACCAGCATCAGTTAGCCTGCCCTAATGCCCGTCTTAATCCAGCCGCCACACCCCTCCATCCCCTGCCCCGTTCCTGGTTGATTGCCCGGTTACATGCTGTTTACACATGTGCTCAAACACCATCTCTCCTCGGTTTTCCCTGTAATTCCGATGCATTTGTTTGCATGTGCGGGGGTGAAGGATATACAGGCTTCGATAAACAGCAGGCGTCCTATCTGCTGTGTTTGTTTACATCAGTGATCCCCGCCTCTCCGACCGGGACACATGAGAGATGGGGATTATTTTAGGAAGTACTTCACCTTTAAATATGGAGCAGACCGGATACAAGCACTTGTCAAGTCAATGGAGCAGCTGTATGGAAGCCAGAACGAGGGAAAAATGTGGAGTCACTATGACATTGGATCAGTCACTCGATCTAATCCATTTAAAGTAGAGGTGGGCGATATGGTAAAAATATAATATCACGGTTTTATAAGGGTGGCAGTGGCGCAGTGGGTAGGCGCTCGCCCTGAAATATGAGGGCATTCAATCCATCCATTGTTCATCACAATACTATTTACTATTTTTATTCATATGAACACTGGTATTGTTACAGTAAAAATGACAGTGAAGAGCAGAGCATATATGAATGCACTGGATCACGATTCAACCATCTTCACAGATAAGCCCATTCGCCTAACTTCATATTACGATTCATCATATAACCCACCCCTAATACAAAACCATTAAAAGTTGAGGATTTGGAGCAAGGAGATGTTAGTGGGTGGCATATATTAGGCAGAAAAGCCTGGCATGTGCTGGACAACATTAGCAAAGGTATAAAGCTAGAGATAAACTGTTAATCTCATTATGGAAATAAAATCACATTTTGTAATAAACTGATCCAACACAATATGTAATAAAATTTCACACATTTAGAATGAAAGTTTCGTGCAAGTTATTACAAAATGTGGTGGGAGAACTTTTGTATTTTGTAATAACTTTCAAAATGTGTTAAATTGTATTGCATATTGTGTATGGTCAGTTTATAACCAAATTCAATTTTATTACAAAATTGTATTACATTTTGGCAGATTACCGACTGTTGATGTAGAGTTTAACATACATTTGCTAATGATTGTGGTCACCTACATTTCTTTGAGTATTTGTGTATTGCATATTTGTTCTTTTTTTTCTTTTTCTTTTTTTTACCTACTGACCTTGCAGCTCACGTCAAAAATTGTTGAGGCTTTTATTTACTCATTTTGATTCCCAATTCATATTCTGATGAGACTGCAAGCTTGAAGAGAGGATGAGGTTCTAGAATAGTTTACCTTGAATGGGTCTGATTGGTCACATTGTCTCCATTGCCACCACTTATTAACACAAAATCACAAATCACATGTCCTTGATGTTATTTTAGTTCTGAATGTTCCTATATTCTACCTATCTACTGTGTTTCTCACAGTAAGGCCAACATAACCTTCCCCTGTATCTGCACTGACACATGTGCAGGAGCAGGAGTAGCATGCATACATGTGTCCGTGTGTCCATAAACATTTACATACTGGGGTCAGAACACGGAGCGGTGAAGTCCGGATGTCACTGATTACTGAGGAGCATGTTTCCAAAATGAATCACCTCCAGCAGCACTATTCATTAACACAGGCTCTTCCTCTGTCCAAAAGGGCTGACACAGAAAAGCACCTGATTTCATTAACACGGGAAGTCCTGACTACTGTTATGCCATTTTAGGTGGGTAATTAATTGTTGTTGGTGACATTATTGTTAAAAAATACTGTAAATATTAGCATTAGCAAGATCTGATAGTTACATTTCTCAAGGTGTGAGGACCTTCTTCATGGGGGGGCTGCAAATATCATGTTATCTATATATGTATTAAATATATATGGAATATACTGTATAAATGCAAACTAATAATAATAATAGATTAAACAAGATCTAAATCAGGACTTAACCAGAACTTAACCAGAACTTAACCAGGACTAAACCAGAACTAAACTAGATCTAAATCAGGACTAAACCAGGACTAAACCAGATCTA
>JAVQKC010165433.1:0-15744 GCA_036025475.1 Philypnodon macrostomus
GTTCAGTCCTGGCTCAGTCCTGGTTCAGTCCTGGTTCAGTCCTGGCTCAGTCCTGGCTCAGTCCTGGCTCAGTCCTGGCTCAGTCCTGGCTCAGTCCTGGCTCAGTCCTGGTTCAGTCCTGGCTCAGTCCTGGCTCAGTCCTGGTTCAGTCCTGGTTCAGTCCTGGTTCAGTCCTGGCTCAGTCCTGGTTCAGTCCTGGTTCAGTCCTGCCTTCAGATCCCCTTTAGCGCTCTTGTAGATATAGCCAAATCAGTTTTGATATTAGTTCTGGATTTCTAAATTAGACATAATATAGCCCAATACATTAAGTTAGGTGAGTAAGTGTTTGAGAACCACTGACAGTGACTTTAGTCCTTCTACCCAGCGGCCCATCATTCTCTGCTCTCCCCCATCATCTGGGCTCTCTCCAGGCCATCCCGTTTAGAGATGCTTTTATGACGGGGTATGCTCGGGCCATGAGGAAATGAGGCGACCCTAGGGTCACACTGCCAGCTCACCCTCTCTCAGCCGCTCTCACCCTAACCCTGGCTCAGGTCGGGGCAGGGGGACAGGGCCAAACCCGAGACCATCCTGGTACTACGGCCTCATGTGTCTTTACTTATACCTGGGCTGCGATTGTTTACAAGCCCACGTTGTCCTAAATCTTCAACAGACCCCAGACCGAAGTTCTCCTCTTAAATATGACAAGACCAGACCTAAACCAAGACTGAACCCTAACCCAACAGGGCAGGACTAAACAAGGACCAGGTCTAAAAGCTGGTTCAAACAATGGACTAAATTGGGATATGCTCAGATACAAGTAAACCATCGTAAACTTCCCCAATACAAAATGCAATACAATGTTGTACAAGGATTGAGTTCAGATCCCATTTTAAACCTGTCTGGAAGAATTAACCCTTGAAAGAAGAAAATATTAACTGTTAAACTCAACATTTCAAATGGAAACTTTAGCTTCTTGGGAGTATTCAGAAAGACTATTTTACTAGTCTGATGCCCAATATAAGCAGGTAAATCTCATTTTTACAAGTCCAGCTGTAGCCTGGAGCTGGTGTCTTTCGGCTCAGCGTTTTTTTGTCCTTGGAGCGGATCATAAAGTGTCCTGTCCCATAGAAAACCCTGGGGTCTTT
The DNA here is from genome assembly GCA_036025475.1 of Philypnodon macrostomus. NCBI lineage: Eukaryota > Metazoa > Chordata > Actinopteri > Gobiiformes > Eleotridae > Philypnodon > Philypnodon macrostomus. The sequence goes on from JAVQKC010165433.1 coordinate 1,128, forward strand.
TAAAAACGGAGAATCATCTGCACACGATTGCGCAGAAATGACTTACGCTGAGGTGATGACACATGACTTCATCTACATCAACCCCCTCCTGCTCACAACATTCAGGAAATATGTTTTATGGCTTTAGGTGAACTGGACATGCAGTTTGTTAGGCAATTGAATATCTTCTGCACATAACATAATCTATGTAAAAGCATGGTTAGCTTGTAGTTTTAACCCTGCTTATGGTTCCAGACAGATTTAAAATGTGCAGTGAATTGAATCTTGGTTTAAAGAAAATCTCAAAATCTAATTAAAAAAAAACTATTAGCTCTCTCCAAGTACTTTGGCTCCCTCCCATTGTCCACAGAGAGTGTGAGTGTGGCTGGTTAACGGTCAGTGTTGGTCTCCATTGGCAATAATGGGCCAGGTTTTAAACAGCAACATATTCTCACAATAGTTCCAGGAAGTAGCCGCTCAAGCTAAAAATGCCATTGAAATGCATTGAGAAATGCGCTAAGCTATTTTGAAGCTGTTCAAATTTTTTGGACCTCGGTTGGTGCAACTCTCTTATTTCTATGGCTCTGATCCCAACTAAGGCCCAAAGTAGCTATTCTGACCAATGTGACTAATTCTTCTCCTATTCTATATAAAGATGTTAGTCTGGTCTCTCGTTGATTGCATTCAATTTCAAGAGCAGGGTTTATGGTGTAAAGTCAACCAATCAAACATTTGTATATGTAAAAATGGCCAACAATCGTCCAGGTAGATGGTCTAACTCAAACTTCTCACACCAAGTACCACCACAAACTAATCCACATATAAACCAAGACTAAACCAGGTCTAAATCATGTCCAAACTAGAGATAAACATAAACAAGATCCAATCCATTTCTAAACCAGTACTAACCACAGAACTAAACCAGGTCCACCAGAGAGAGCCCCCGTACCACAGTTTGAGAACCAGTGGTCTGACTGATCTATGAAGTCAGTCCTACAAAGTTCTCAATGTAACACACTCTTTGTATTTCATTTACTGGCCCAGTGCTGCCCAGGTTAGGGTTAGGACAGGGGCAGGTTGGAGCTCTTTTCTTTGGGGTGAACACTCCAGCACCACCTGACCTCCGCCGCCATAAAACCCATGTCATCGGTGTCCCACAAAGAAGGTAAATGAGGTCCTATAGAGCTCACGGTTTAGGGTTTTTATAGAACGGGGGTGCTGTGTAGGGCCAATCAGAAGGGCCGTCACCTCAGTCAAAACTCCATGTTGGGGTTAGGTTTGGTAATGACGCTGGTTTGAAAGGAGAGCTTGGTGTTGATCAAAAGAAGCATGAGCAGACTGTTTTAAAGGGCCCTCTTAAAAATATGGCCCATTAAATAACCTGTAAGTCACACCAAGGCCATTTGATGATGTTTAGCTATTTTACAACAACGTATCACAGGATTTCAGGCCCTGTTTGTATCCAATTACATACAGCTACACTATGGGTGCTAATGAGTTTGAAGCTAACAGTTTAAGATTCAAGAGAGCTCATTTTTGCCCAAAAGTCACACAAATAAAATTCACCCATCAGGTCGAAAAATGAGTTTTAAAGACCCATATGAACGCCGCATGCCACCATTTTGATTGCACTCAAAATGACAATAGCTGATACAACAGCCTGTTACCACGGTGATAACTACAAGAGACAACATTATCCATTGTTTGGAACGGACCATTTTTTGTGAAACCGATGAATAATGAAAGCGAAGTGTTTTTACCATAATATTGTCATGCCCAAAACAAAATTACAACCATAGCGGCAAATGGGATCTATAGGTCCACTTAGGGGCGAGATAAAAGATCAAATCTGATAATCTGCTAATCTGGGAAGAAGAAATTGTATTAAAGATTATAACACTGGATTGGATGTACATTGAATTTGGAGACCCTGATAGCAGTATCGACAAAAATACAAAGTCAGCTAAAATTGGGATCAAACTGACATCGTCGGGCCGTGGTTTAGCTCGGTCGGTAGAGTGTGCGGCCCATATTCAAGAGCCTGCAATGTTGGCCCAAGAGTCGTGAGTTCGAATCTGGCTCACAGCGAATGTCCCACCACTCTCTTCTCCCAGGTTTCCTATCAAATAAAGCTAATGGACAAAAGTAAAACCATTATATTAGAATTTGACCATATCGTTGGTCCTATACGGTCCAGAAACAGACTATCTTTACCTATTATGTCTGTTGCTAACTCAGTGGTACCTGTTGTTTGAGAAATTGCTATAGAAATAATAAAAAGCACACACAATAGCTAAATCGGGAAAATCATCTCTATGGGGTTAAAGACATGAAACGCCATAAGAAAATCTCGATGAGAACCAAAGGAGAAATCTACGTTTTACAACCAGACAGTAAATTTTAATGAGCGGTATCATAAAGACGGTGAAAGTCTTTTGAATCGGGACACGAGGTTACGGGCGGCTTTTTGACCTAAATGATCCAAGATGGCAACCGCTAGCAACCAATCGCGTCTCGACTTCAGCCGTCCAATCGCATTCGAGCTGTAACCAGTAAAAGTTCTCATTTGGATAAAGTTGAAGCTAATAATAAAAACGACGGCACAATAAAAAGCATTTGAGGTTAATTCCAGATGACCTCCACCCATTGCAATCACATGAGTGGGGGAGAATGGCTTTGATAGATTGAGATGTGGTTTAGTCAAAAAGCTACAGCATGGGAAGAAGGAAGCCTATAAAAAGTGTTTGGAGCAAGATGCATGATGAGGGCAGAGTGATAAACCTCAGCAGGTCTATGGGTTTGGGCCAGGATCCACTCGGGGTATCTAATAATATAATATCAAAATTTTATTAAGATCATGAACACATTGGTGAAGAGCATCACGATTCAAACATCTTCCCAGATTATCAGAACGTCATATCATGATTCTATTTTTTTTGTCACCATATCGCCCCCTATAGGTTCAACACAAATGGTAAATAATTTAAAAAAGCCATCAGGGCAAAATGAGAAGACACTGAACGGTTTTACTGCCAACTTAGAACAATGGGGTAAAAGCATTATTTTCAAACCTGTCTAGCCGTGTACAGGTGCACATGTAATTATATACGACCAAATCTTCCAAAATAATACATAAATAAATAATAACAAAAAGTTGATTTGTGTAAATAATTCATAGCCATGCCTTTGAAAACCGAAAACTCAGAATCAGCTTGAACAGGTCCAGAAAAATCATCAAAGACAGCACTCACCCAGGACCTGACCTGTGTCATAAGAACCATGAATACTAATGACATTGCCCCGATTAGACATTTCTTTGTCCTGTTCGATTGTTCTGTTGCGTTGTTAAAGGTGATATAAAATGGTGTAATTAGGACCTCTGTTACTAAGGAAACGATTTGCATACTTGAGACGAACCAGGAAGTCACATGTTTACATCGTCACCCAGTTATATACGTTAGGACCAGTAGACAGCACCTTGTTTAGCAAAAGCCACAGCGGCTGAGGTGAAATAGTGGAAAACTTGAGTGGGTTTTGTTTTAGCTGTGTTTCCAGAAAGTCTCTGACAGGATCTCTCGGGTGTTTAAACCAGGGTCTCTTAACCTCTGCCAAACCCCATTAACTTAATTACAGCGCTAATGTTAGAGCCATAATTTCAATTTAGGCAAAAAACTCGTACAAAATAGTCCTTAAGGCCTTCGTAAAAAACTCAAAAGTGGCACGCATCGTGGAGTTGAGGTCAGGTTATCATTAACAGGGCATTTTCAATATTCTTCCAGACCCATATTTTGACCCAGATAGATACTCCATTAATCCTCTGACAGGGGAAATTCAGGAGTCCGGCAGCACATAGAAATACACATAAAATATACACCAAACCAAGTAAAGTTCTTATCCTCTCAGTTCTACATCACAGACAGAGGAGCCCGTTACTGCGACTGCTTCTCTGAGCTGCCAGAGTCTCATGCAGAGGGTGTCTGCTGTTGTTGAGGATGGCCTGCATCAGACACTTCATCCTCCACCAACTCCCCCACAGAGTCCCCCCCATCACACACACACACTTCCAACAAACACCAAAGAATACTGCACTGGCCACAACGGAGTGGTCCAAAATCTGCAAGAATTCACTTTCATTTTCTGACAAAGTATAGTCTGCTCAGTCCTTTTTTGTGTGAAACATTTGTGTGTACCTAGTGTTGTTTAGCCCAGTTTTCTTACAAGCATTTATTCATTAAAAAAACCCCAAAAACTCCCTATCACGGTCTCACAAATACCAGGGAGCACATACACAAGCCAGAATGTATGAGAATATTATAACAGAGATTTTAAGTTGGCTTTTATTTCTTTAAAATAAAAAATAGTTTTGATAAAGCTGTGCATTTTGAAATAAAACTCGCATTATTCCTGATCGATTCTAGCGCTGGATAGATAGTGATGTATCGACCAATCAGAGCGCTCCTGTCCTGTGGAAGCGTGTGATTGGTCAAACAGATCTCTTATGTCACAGCCCACAGGTGAACGCAGATGAACGAAAAATGAATCTTTGCCAAAATACAATGGAAAAAATAAGGTAGAGCACCTTTAATAGCTTATTTCATTTTGAAAGGGATATCTTTGGGCAAATTCATTAAGTAGTTTGTGGCCCGTATTGTGCATTTCTCTGATTAGTTCCATGTCTAGTTTGAGTTATTCTGAGTAAGCTTAAATACTGAAGTGGATTACTTGCTGGGCCACCAGTCTGAACAGTTTTTTATTGCAATACTCCAAAGACCAGCCCATGCCAGAGGAGCTTGTTCCTAACCTATTGATCCGGGGCAGTCTGAGGACCAGTCACTTTGAAGAGAGGAAATGCTGCAGGTCTATAACTCTACAAACTACAAACTACAAACACAAGGCACTATCCTGCAGAGCGTCAAAACTCCTGTAAAAATATGGAATAGACTCCAGCTGATGGAGAGGAAGCAGGCTTTAGAACTCCCCATGAGTAGCTAAAATGGATGAAGGACCTGAATGTAGTTATAATATACACATACTTAGACAAAACCAGTCTTTAATCATTGTAGTAATAACTGAAAACATAATTGGGAATAGGGCTTTTAGGAAGAAAATCTAATTTAGATTTTTTTAAAGCAATATTGATATTTAATTTAATTAAAATTCAATGGGTAAAATTGGGTTAAAATGGGGTAAAATGGGTTAAATGTGTTAAAATGGGTTAAATGTGTTAAAATGGGTTAAATTGGGTTAAAATGGGTTAAATTGGGTTAAATTGGGGTAAAATGGGTTAAATTGGGTTAAAATGGGTAAAATGTGTTAAATTGGGGTAAAAGGGGTTAAAATGGGTTAAATTGGGTTAAATGTGTTAAAATGGGTTAAATTGGGTTAAAATGGGTAAAATGGGTTAAAATGGGTTAAATTAGATAAAATGGGTTAAAATGGGTTAAAATGGGTTAAATTGGGTTAAATTGGGTAAAATGGGTTAAATTGGGGTAAAATGGGTAAAATGTGTTAAAATGGGTTAAATTGGGTTAAAATTACATTTTGATTTGCAATTATTTTCCAATTGAATTATTCCTTATTATATTTAACTAATGCTGGTGTCGTCTGGCTGCACAATTTTGAAAAAAACATCTATTGATTGTGATTAGATTTGTTTAGACCTGAAAGCCTAAAATATTAACAGTTAAACTTCAGAACAGCAGCATGTTAGCAGGAGTTGAACCTACAAGGTCAGCAGGTTTTTACATATATTTTGTTTTATGCAGAGGCCTTTGATTCATTGGTTAATTGTGGAGCCCTAGTTAAGTAAGTCCCTCCCGTGGACCCACCACCCGCAGGTGGTACCTGCAGGAGGTACCATGGTGCAATGTGGATCGGGCGGTGGTCATAGGCCGGAGTTCCCTGCTTAGATTGTTGCCTCCGCGACCCGGTTTCGGACAAGCGGAAGAAAATGGATGGATAGTTAAGTAATTGTTAAAGAACAGCCACTTAACCCTAACAAGCCTCTGTCAACACCCCATTTTCATCCCACCCAGACCTATGCTAGTCAAGTATTAATGTTGAAGTGTGCCAGCCAGATAATGCAGCCAACACTGGGATGGACTGAGTGACTTAGAGCATCACAAATCTTTCCAACGATGCAGAACATTGAAACCATGCAAATGTTTCATGGACGATGATTTATGCATTCATGACATATGGAAATATTGAGTTTATGACCTTATAAATATGACAGTGAGAATGAATAAGAAATGTGTGAATGGACAAGGACTGATTGTTTAGGCCAGCTGTTCCCAAAGAGTGTCACCCCCCCTAAAAAATAATCTGAACTAGCCCCCCCCAATTGGAAACGGCACAGTCTATCACCAATAATTAAATTAAATATTATTTTTGTATAATTATATAGTTGTCTAATTGTATCAAGCTTAATTACTCTCTGGGGCCCCCTGCGGTCCCTATGTGGACTCCAGACTGTCTGTATTTGACCTCTGAGGCAATTGTGTTTGTAATATAGGGCTATACAAATAACATTACATTAATATTGAATTGAATGAGCATATACATTTTTGAACAGCAGACGTGATCCAAGATGAATTTGTAAAATGAGTAAATCTTGCTTTGACTACAGACCCTTTCAAAGTCCCAAAAAGTTCTGGAATGGAGGCGACTGGAGCAAGACCATAATACACTTTCAATGGAGAAATTAGCTTTAGACACAAAATCTCACAAATGAAGATGGTTTTGACAAATGACAACCACTCTCTACATGTAGGTGATGTCAGAGCCTGGGTAGGAAACTGACTTTTGCTCCAGTCCATTCTGAATTTTTAAACATTCCAACATATACCTAAATTAGTATGTATTCTCGATTCATCCATCACCATAGAAACAGCAAACATGACACTGACGGCAGCAAGATGTGTTTGGGGAAAAAGGAGGCGTGGATGGATGTTCAGACATTTGAGATCTCAAAACATCAGTCAGCAGGAGGTGGGTCTGTGGTCAAGGCTCAGTCAGGGGCTAGTCCAATACATCCTAACAACGTCTCTGTGTGTTTCTACGTGTCTCTATGTATAATTAGCACAGAAGAATGATAATGAATACAGCTGCTTGGTCCACATCTGGTCTTTATGTTCTAATCTGAAGTGAGAACACGTCATTGGGCTGAGACTGCCAGGTACATCTCTGAAACATCTGTCCCTACATTAAACTTAATGGGAGAGGTTTGGGAAGCATTTTTCCTTTATCACACTGAGGTCAATTAACAGCATCGAGAAATGGATGTAGCACATTGACAGCGTGTATAATACTGCTGAGACCACCGGAGCATCACAATTAATATTTTTGAATATTTTTGAATATTTATTATATATTTTATTTTTTTGAATGTATTTATTCATTACAGGGACAGTGCATATTATTAGACGTTCCTGTCAATATGCCAGAGTTAGCCAGAAGGTCACCCTAAAATGAGAAGAGAGAAATAATGAGCTTATACAAATCCCAGGAGATATATATATATAAGGATTATTTAAGTGCTTTGAGTTTAAATTAGCCAGGATCTGTTGAGATGCTAACGACCAAGTCAAACCGAAGTTCAATTTAGCTTCAATAAAAAAAAATGATACCATGTACTGAAATAAATGCTTGGGGCATGATCTTCCCTTCACAGAAATATCCACAAGGCTTAATGACTTGAAGCTGAGCATTTATGGAGCCTGGCCAGCCACGACTAACTCTTTTTCTAGCCTATATGAAAGTAAGTAGTAGTATCTCTAAGAATGACCCCACGAGAAATAGTTGAAGCACCAAGGTCAGTATTTATTAGGGTCTATACATTACAGACATCAGGACAGAGCAGATGATAGCAGAACAGAGCAGAAGACACGGGAAGGGTCAGAAAGGGTCAGGAAGAGCAGATGCAGGACGAAGCTGGTCACAAGCTGGAGCAAGCTCTCATGAACATAAAGCAAGCTCCAGCTCCTCTCAAAGCTCCTCGCACAAGCTGTCTCTGCTTGTTGTAACATACATATATAGGATCCCAAAATGGGTAGTCAACCTATATACATATACAGAAAGTCTAAACTTCACTATCTTTAGCATGAGACAGGTCACACTATACAAAGATGTTAGTCTAGTCTTTCGCATCCAACTTCAAGGTCGATGTTGAGTAAACTGATCAAAACTGCTAGACATGATGTTAAAAAGCCACTCAGAATCTGTTGTTAACAAGGAGACGTTGAAGTGTGTATATGACACACGCCTCATAAACGGCTCCGACTGCGATATTGATATTGATAGGGACCAGACATATCTCTTACAACTGAAAATTCATTCTTGGACAATTGGCAGCATGAGCTCAATAATAACAGCATTTTATTCAGACACATTCCATCTTTCCACACTTTACTGTGAGAAGTCTGTCCCAACATACACTCTGATTAGCGCTTAAAAAGTCCCACATTTTTTCCAGTGGCACAGTCAGGTTCTCAGGTATGTCATCTTCAGTGGTGGTTGAGGTTGATCACATTTTTGACTCCGCTCCAGAACGCTGAGTGTAAACAGTCAAACAACTGTCAGTGGTGTCTCATACGCACCGTGTGACCGGCTGTTGACAAATGTGTGCAGCGGCGGGAATCGGTAGAAAAGTGTCGTGAAATAAAGCATTAGCGTCGTTTAATTTACTTTGGACCAGGTCAGAATGCAGTTTTGACATCCTCAGGTTCCACAGATAGTTAGCCATAGACTTTGGATGTTTTTTTTAATTTTTATTATTATTATTTATCTCAAAACCCACATAATAATAATAATAATAATAATAATAATAATAATAATAACAATAATAACAATAATAACAATAATAATAAAGAAGAACATTATAAAAGTCAGTCATTTCTTGTTTGAGAAGGAGTATTCAACATTATTATGAATGTTTGTTTGTATTGAAGGGCATCTCTGCTTATAGGATGCTGTAATGCTGACCGAGTGCACTGATAATGTTACTAGTGGCAGAGGGAGATTAGTGGATTATCTGTAGTAAAAAACAAGTCTGGATAGAGAAGGCCCTAAATAACTTCAACCAACCCTTCGGCCAACTGCACAGGTTGCTTTTCAAGTCGAGCTGGTATGGATGGTTCGGTTGGTCAAGTGACAGCTCCATAACAAGGAAACGAAAAACAAACTAATCTTAGCAAAGGCTGCATTATTTTAGCCAATATAATACTACACCACTACATGGAGTCTATGTAAAATCCTGCTTACTTCTTCTGAAGGGAAATTTAACAGTTAATATTTTACTCTTCTTTCGAGGGTTTAATCGCAATTTTTGCCATAAAAAAAATCAAAATAAAAAATTGGAATTACATTTATTTTTTATTTTTAACCGTGCAACCCCATTTCAAAGTCTGGTAAAGGAAGATAAAAAAAAAGTGGATTTTCTAACGTCATGCAAGTGCTCCAGCCAGCACGTGTCTGAGTTTACCCTAGGCCCCCTACCTCCATAGGACAGGACCTGAAGGAGGGAGGGGGGGGTCACCGCTCCTGACCCGACTGCCTCTTTACAAGCTCAGATCAGCTCTGAGCCTGCTCCTGCTGTTTGACGGTGGTGTTAGGGATTCCTCACGAGTGCACTGCTGTTAACCGGAGAGCAGGAGTATCCTCACTGATCTATGGGCATTTTATGATTTTACATTTCAAAAGGTTGATTTGGATTCTGGTTTTGAAAAATGTGGGTCAATATACTGTATGTGATCAGGAATTAAATGCTATATAGTAAAACTGTGAAATATATATACAGGGTACCTCACCATTCAATTTGATATGTGATACAATACTTCAACTGTATCTCACAAACAAGTCTACTTTTACAGTTAGATTTTCATTTAGTAAAATATGCATAATGTTATTAATTAATACATCGATACAGGAGCCTGCAACATCAAAACACAATCACTAAAAATAGCATATATAATCAGAATATCACACCTCTACTGTTTACTTTGGGTTTGCCATGATTGGCGGGTGTGAGACCGAGCTGGTGTAGCACTTAAATACAGTCAATAGAAGGTGTGGCGTTGGTCGGAAGCAGAGAGGCTCATGGGAAGTGTTAGCGCCTGGTTAACCGGGTGTAGCCCTGTGTAACCAGATCTGGACTTGAAGAGACTTGAAGGTGAAACGCGGGGCCTTAATGAGACCTAGGACCTGATCATTCTCAGATGGGACGCCCCGAGCCTGCCCCGAGCCTACCCCCCCCCTGTGGCCCCACCCCACTCCACTGCCCCCCGTCGAAAGTGCCGCCCGACACCCTTTGTTACCTCCAATTGAGCTGAGACCAGGCCCTGAACCATGTAACTAGGTGGTTTCCAGGTTAATGAGACGCTGTAACTCGGGTCCCACTGTCTCCGTTTAAGGGCTGGGCTAATGCAAACATCCTGGTGCTCCTATAGCTGACTCGCAGATATGCATACGGATAAAATCTGTTCACTTTTGTGGAGGAATTCAAGTTGTCGCGGCCCAGGACACACAGTCAACTTCGAAACAGGTGGCCTCCAAAGTAACATCAAGACCGTTTCACAACAGTGGAACAATAGACATTATTGGTTGCCGGTCTCTGCAACTATGAAGGGGTGCACCGTAATCAAGTTAAGTCATCGGTCCAACAGCCTACCTGAACTGACAAACCCCTCCTATACCCCCACCTCACACATTCCTGCCCCCAGACCTACTAAAGAGGGGTGGGGGGCTAGGGTCAAGGGCAATTAACAGTTTACTTTGTGTGAACTATGCTACATTTACATTTTAACTATTGGGATTATTCTTAATGACTCCCTACCCTCAATACATGCATCCTCTTAGCTCTGCATTTCATCATTCCGGTCTCGGTCCAGCTAACGCCAGTCTTAGCTGCATGATGAGGCGCCATTGTTTGAGATTGATCCTTCCCGGGAAACAAAGGCCCACTAGCTATGTTTAGGATCTCCTCTAGAAGGTCAGTTTTAGAGGTCCCATGCTCAGATAAATGGAGATATACAAACTAGACAATTCGATATGGCAATCTTAACGGGAAATAGCTGATGTCATTCATTAGTTTTAATGTATCTTTATCTTCAATGAATTAACATGAACTACTAATTGATTTTTGTATGTCCACTTGAGTCATGTTATTATCAATGCATTTCCGTTAGCTCCTGGCTTCCTCTGAACCCACTCATGATTAAAAGCCCTTTACATTGTGTACGTCTGCAGACCCCGTTCCAAACTCCTATAATAAGGATCTTGGCAGTTCATAATCTTCTCCTGTTTGTGATGAAAGAGGCAGTAAATCTCCCAAATGAAAGGTGGGCTCTGCTGGAGGCCCCTCAGATCTATGATAAATGGACTTGTTAGAAAAGGTGACTAACTGGGGTCAGGCTTGGACTGGTCAGTGAACGCACCACGGGAGTCAGTGAACGCACCACGGGAGTCAGTGAATACACCACGGGGAGGAAAACCTGCAACAACAAAGTCCCCAAAAAGAAACTTCGAGATTCATCTTTCTCACATAGAACATTTGAAGCTTTTCTGAGATTCCTACATATCTGGAGTTGCAAGAACGTTTGACTAACGCTGTATGCTGAGGCGCTGATCTTCTCACCAGCTGAAAAGTGGCCTTAAAGGGACGTGCACCGACATTTTCAGTAATCTGTTTTAATTCATTTCAGCTCTTGTTCATGTGTGTGCAGATTATAAGTCATTGGAGATATGAATCAAAAATATGTCTGGACTATTTGGCAGTATTGAAACAAATTCTCACAGGTTCCTTCAGGATGTCAGTTCTGGCAGCTAAATGAAAAACTATGTTCCAGAGCGGTGAAAAAATGCAGCTTGTAAATCCCCAAAATGATTGATAGATGAACTTGCATTAGTTATGAGCTCCTTTCAAACAGAGAAGAAAGTCCCTTTAGTGAGAATGAATAGCAGCTTATTGGCCAAAAATGAGGTCGGTTGAGGAGTGAAAAATCAGTTGGTAGAGCGTGCGGCCCATATTCAGCTCACCCCGGCGCCGTGGGTTCGAATCCGGCTCACGACAGTCCACTCACACTACTGTCCTTACCATAAAGGGCCACAGCAAAATATATTTTAAAAAATGTAAGTATTAGTAAGCTTGACTGGTCAAACAAGATGTCCAGTAACAAGTGAGTTGGTAGTTCAATGCCATCTCCAATTTGTGCATATGACTGTTGTATCCTTGGGCAAGACACTTCCACCCACAAGGTATGCATGTGTCAGATGTCATTGTTGTGTTTTGTGGTAGTTAGAGAGACTCATTTAGGCTGTCTGTTAGTTCCCTGGGGCATCTGTGGAGGTAAGGATTAATAGACCCATTTGGTTAGCGTGTTTGTTAAAGGCACTGTATAAACTTGAAGCCATTGTTATTAAATATTAAGTTAAAACTAGAACAATTTACCCGGGTAAATGTAAGGTATTATTATCCACCTCTGGCCCCTCAGAAAGTTTAACTCAAAAAAACGTCGGGCCTTTGATTGTTAACTCTAGCGGAACAAAGTAAATTTAGTCCAGTTGCCGTTTGGATTGGCCCGGTGGACATTAAAGGGGTCGGCAGTGCTTAATCAGAGCCATGCCTGGACGCGCCGAGCCCAGCGGAGGTGTGTCTCGGACGGGCAGACTCCGGAGCCGAGGCCCCCTCTAATCTGTTTCAGCTCCACAGTGTCCTCATTAGGACGGGGCTATGTACTGGTACAGTATGTGTGTGTTGGCTTTATGAAAACATGGGTGAGAAAAGTATCAGGGTAAGTGTGGGCCGAGTGTTTCTCCAGCACTCGGTACTGAAGGTTCAAGAAAGCCACATTTTTTACAGTTTAATAATGCAATGTTTTGTTAAATTAACTTTTTGTGGCTTTTAGGAGAAGCACATTCTGTGTATAAATGATTAATACGTAAGTTCACATTATAAAAGAACTAGGAGTTGACTACCACCTCAACTGACCACACTTCTGTGAGAAACACTGTGTACTGTGTAAGGTCAGTATAGGGCAACAACCAAACTATGGTCCTCTAGGGCGGGGTATACCCAATTTAAGAGGTACCAATTCTTTCAACACATTATGTTGGGAGGAAGCTAGAACTCGTTTTTATTTGTGCTGGCATGATGCTGGCATGATGCTGGCATGATGCTGGCAAGATAGTGACAAGATAGTGGCATGATATTGGCATGATACTGGCATGATATTAGCATGATATTAGCATGATACTGGCATGATACCTGTGGTAATCTTAATGTTTAATGTAAAATGTTACTTCTAAGTTCCCAGCTGGATTCTTTAGCTCAGGGGTTCCCAAAATTTTCAGAAAAGGACCCCAAAATAATGCTGATAGTGACTTGGGACCCCCTGTACCCCCGGACCCCTGGATCTTACATGGCTTATTTCAATTCAAATGTTATGGCAACAAGGATTTTCATAATGGGTGGGTTGCCAGGAAGAGAGCAGATAAAATAATGTTTGGCCTTTTCACCCTGGCCCTGTGTTGGAGACGGACAGGCCGCACTCAAACCTCACCGGTAATAAATACTCTGAAGTCTCCAAACATGAGCATAAATCTAACTCTGGCTTTCAAAGTATCAAGTATCGACTAATACAACTCCGCTCACCTCGGGCTTTCATCCGTGCGTCTGCGCCTCTGCCTCTCACAGCGTCTTCAAAGTGCACCCGAGATTTTAAAACCAACCCACGGCAATTTATTTACCAAAAAAGTGCCGCCGTAAATGACAGAGAAAGCCGGAGGATTTAGTGGCGAAGTGGCGGGGCAGGGCAGGGGGCCACAGGGGGCACGGGGGCCACAGGGGGCACGGGGGGCACGGGGGCCACGGTTTGGACTGTGAAGGACTATAAAGCTTTAGGATCAGTGCACGACCTGTTTATGGCGCGGCTCAGGGCAGACTCGGGGCGGGTGAGGCGAGAGTTATGACTGCCATAATCATGCAACACCTAACCAACATGGAGCGACTGAAATAAGATTTTTCTGTTTAAGAAATAATAAAATATATAAAAACAAAATGCGTTTATTAGGGAGTGAATTTTTGTATAATTCCGTTGCCTGACTGTGGTGACTGTGGTGACTAAGGCTCTTACTGACTAATGGTTTACCCCATACGTTTACTATCGGGCTAATCAGTTGCAAACCAAGTCACCTAAAGACACATAAGTAATTCTGAATGTTTTTAGTTCATTATTTATTTGTCTGAGACCACGTACAACCGGGCAAGTGTGCACATTCATATATAACATCAAAGAGAATTCATAAAAACATTCCTTAGCCTAGAATATTGGATATGTAAAATAGGAAGTGATTAATAAACAATGAAATATACAGTGTTGAGTGGACTGATGTTGAGTGGACTGATGTTGAGTGGACTGATGTTGAGTGGACTGATGTCGAGTGGACTGATGTCGAGTGGACTGATGTCGAGTGGAGTGATGTTGAGTGGACTGATGTCGAGTGGACTGATGTCGAGTGGAGTGATGTTGAGTGGACTGATGTCGAGTGGACTGATGTTGAGTGGACTGATGTTGAGTGGACTGATGTTGAGTGGACTGATGTCGAGCGGACTGATGTCGAGCGGACTGATGTCGAGCGGACT
>JAVQKC010165455.1:0-15343 GCA_036025475.1 Philypnodon macrostomus
TGTGGAGAATCACTGTACCAAGTTTCATTGCTCTCTGCCAAAGTAAGTGTGTCCAGGGTCCCATAGGGGTCATAAACATGGGGGTGCTATAGAGGCATTCATTATTTGACCTCTGTAATGTGCCTATGTACATTAACTATACAATTACCCAGATCACTGTGCCAAAATTCAGGCGATTTCGTGCATCAAAACATTAATTTGTTAATTATTTAATTATCATTAAACGTAGAAGTACCAAACTCAATCCAGTTCTGCATCATCATGATATGTACCTGTGTGCAACAGTTGAAAAAGATCCAGCAAAGACTTTTTGAGTTATTACGTTCACAGTTTTGGCACGTAATTAATTAAATAATTAATTTTCATCGTAGAAGTACTCAAATCGATACAGTTCGGCGTCTTTATGGTATGTACATGTGTGCAAATGTTGAAACTGATCCGGTAATTCGTTTTTGAGTTATCACAGCTAGGATCTGCGGACGCAGACTGACGTGATTCCATAATACCGTCGTTTCACCGATATAATTACCCATCGATTTAATAATAATACATCGGTTTCATCCAACGTTTTTCTCAACACTCAAAGACACTTTACAATGACATTTTTCATTCACTCTACAGTCACACTCAGTGGTGGCTACTTGTGTAGCTACAGCTACACGACAGAGAAGTGGCTACCAGTCTGTGCCTACGGCCCCGCCGACCACCACCACCAAACACATTCATTCATAGGCAATGTGGTTTAAGTGTCTTGCCCCGGGCGAAAGCTTACCCACTGCGCCACTTCTGCCCAAGATGTATAGTATTTTTACTATACTTACTTACCAACCTTGTGCTGCAAGCTGGATTCTTGCGAGATTTGTAGTTTTCCAAACTCACAAAAATCCATCTTGTCTCGCTCCCGCTGATCCGTCTGATCAACTCCACTGGTGGTGCAAACCAACCATGTGGCAGTATTGCCATGAGTAGGCGGGTTAAACTTTTTAGCAAAATGGGGATGCTGAAAAACGTAAGGTATGCTGCTATGTTTTTATAAGGACATGTATTACAGAAAATACAGAAAACATTTATACAGAAAATGTATTATATTAATTTACTAATTTAGCAGTTCCTTGTTTGGCTACGTCATATCAGTCAAAGTCCCTCCTCTTTTCAGACGTTTTCTACGGGAGCAGTACCAGATTGATGAGTGCTACACTCTGGCTTTTGCCAGGTTAGTTTCTTACCATTGTGACATAAGCCCATGGCCTTGGCTTCTACTTAGTAACTATCCTCACCTAGCTCTACCAACCTGATGTCTGTCTGGGATTAGCGTAAAGAGATGGAAAGATGTGAGCAGCCTACAACCACTGGGAAACTGGGAAGAAGAGGACCTGTGAAGGCAAAGCTCACATGATATAGAGGTATCTTCTCAACATTTCATGGATGAAAATAAACTAAATAATAAATAGTCTTCAAACCTGCATGTGTCAAACATTTCCACAGTATGTCTATAGGTGCACTGTATATACAGTATATAGGTGTATATGTTTTACTGTGGATAACTGGGCATGTGTATGCTGCCTGAGCTCTGTAGCCAAGGGGGGCACCTCTTCTTATTAACATCATCAGTCTGCATCATTACAAGGCTGCCTGGGTTGGGCAGCAGGTGCTATGAGAGTGCCAGAGTTACAAACGACCACGAGATCTCTTTTGGAACACACATAGACACAATACACACCCACAGACTCCCGAAACCCCCTTTTAAATCCCCAAAAGGGATGTGTGGTGTCTGTGTCTATCTGTTATCCAGTGGGTTAGCGCTCTGTGTCTGGCCAGGTTTTCACTGGGGGGGACGGACTCCATCCATTCTCCTGACAACGGGCCAGAGATACGCTAGCGAGAGGGTAGTGAGAGTGGTGCGCTCAGAGTAGGGGAGGGTCCACAAGTCAAGCAAAAAGAAAAACATTACACGGGAGCTGTGCAAAGGAGAGTGCGGCTAAGTGGAACAGACCCACAATATACCGTTACAATACAGTAAACATGTGAGGTGCTAAAGTGCTGGGAGTATGAAGCTCAATGAGTTAGAATTATTGATCAAATTTAACGAGGTAGTTATGATTAAATAATTTTGACTCACTGGTAAAGCCTAAATCAAGTGGTTCCAGAATGGTTGGGTCTAAAAGTGGATTATAGGGAGGAAAAAATATCAAGTAATTTTAATATAACCTTATATTCGTGTAATTATATGAAATGTTGAAAGAAAAAACTTAACATTTGGACTAAAAGTTGGTCTATTTGTGATCCACAGCTTTAAGAGACACTGTATATACAAAAATAAGCTTGACAAATTCAATCTACTCATCACTGAGCAAAACAGAGACATATTTCTTGTCAACCTTTATAAAACATGACCCAATAAGGATCTGTAGATCTGCATAACAGCATTGGACAAAATGTTGGGGTGTCATAAATAAGCAGAGTTTGCATATTGACAGATGGATGGTGTCTGTGCACCAGTGAAGTTAATGCTGATAAAATGGCTTGCGTTGTTATGGTGTGTAACCAGAGAATGGTAATAAAACCTATATGAATGGGGACTGGCCTGTTTCTCAGGCGCCTTCATGGCACCACCCATGACACCAAAGATGTGTCAAAGGCAACAGACACTCAATACAGCGCTGAGCGGCTCAAGCCTACCTACAGTTATGGATTATGTAGCCACTGTGCATTCATTTAAGATGTACACATTGATCTCGCATTGACAAACCATTTCATATTAGCCAGGGTTTGCTCTTTACAGCATCAAGGGCAATCAGATGCACTGTTCTGCATCAAGCTATATTTAACCTCAACTATCAATCCACATATGATGTGCTCAAAGTCATGCTGTCTAATTATTCACATCAGGGTCACATGAACATGTCTCCATGTGTGCAAAAAAATTTGTTAAAATAAATATATTTGACAACAATTTATGCGGCAGTGTTGGTTTTGTTGATTGAATCATAACATTTCAACAATCTATTTAAAAAGTGCCATGCCAGAGACAGGTGTGTCTCTGTATAAATCAGTAATATTGATTTGAATGCATTAAATAAAAGCAAGGCGGGTGAGGGCCAGCCATATAGGAAAATACATTTAGAAAAGATTCACAACTGGACCAAAACTAGAATTGTTTTTCTAATACTGAAGCAGATACAAAAATTAAAGTCCCTGGTTAGTTAGTGTTGTTAACCGGGCATGCAAAATTAAAATGTTAACATCACTACAGGCTGGAAATGCATTGGCCCCTGCAGCTGTATTTGACCTAACAGAGCGTTTCTTCTCTTTCCTTCTTTCTCTGCTTCAAGTGTCTCCAAAACTAATAAAAAAGCCCTCACAAATCCCCCCATGAAGCCCTCCATATGAACTGTCACATTAATAACATTGCAGTCGTATTCAAATTTTCTGTCGAAAAGCTAAAGAAAGATTGAATGCCCCGCCATCGCACGGCCAAAGATTGAAGACGTGTCTCATTGACATTGTTAAAAGTTTATGAAAATATATGAATTCTCAAACGCGGTAGGCTGCCGTGCAGCTCCACTCCCAACACTTCTGTTAGAGACTGTGGCTTTTAATCAAAATGATTGAATACCACAAGTTTGGATTCAGGGATTCTAATAGAGGACGGATAAAGTGTCACGGTCCAGAACTAGACAAACCATGCGGGATCACACATGCATGCATAAAAACCATTCTGTTTTTTTCTGAGGCTTTTTTGGTACCATATTTCTCATTGGTAGATACCTTGCTTTTCCTGCAGAATTGGTATGTGTGTTAACTGCAGTGTACAGAGGGCGACTGTTGTCTTGGTTGGGTCTGTTTCTATGCTTTCTGGAGCTGATATGAAGCTGTATCCAGGGGAAAGAGACATATGGCATTGCCAGGCCCATTCATAGACACACATACAGTATATGCCTGGACATATGTACACCTCGAGTGTGTGCCAAACATACATTAAACACTGCTGGCACTGTCACATGTTCAGAGACTGACAGCCATTCATGTCTCTTTGTAGCTGTGGTCGTTGGCAGCACACAGCTCAAGCACAAACACTCTCCAAAAGGCTTGAAAGAAAGGAGAAAAAAAAAATCAACTCCGCTGGGGATAACACATGACTTCTCACTGGACCACACACTGTATTATACCAAAGCAAGAAGAGACTTCTCAAGGCTCTCTACAAGAAAAGGCACATAGTACAATTCCTCTCTATGGTGGTAATTATTGCAAAACTTCTGCAAACATATTTTAATTCCCAAATTCCAATGTAAACTGTAATATATATATATTTTTTTTTTAGATTCCTGACTGTTTTAATCTAGGCTATCGCTACTCTTCAGTGAAAAACTGTGTTTTTGGCATGGCTCTGTGTGGCATGTCATCAGGGACATAAACTGACCACTGTCCTGTACAAGCCCCATGTCCACTCTGCTAACCCCCTGCAGTGGTCAACCTACATTCAGCTGTGTGCAGTTTGTTTATTGTGTACAGCAGCAGAGTTTGTTTGTGGCCAGCTGTCAGAGCGGCTGGCCCGATGTGATGAAAGACACTTGGACCTTCCCATCCATTTCACATTTGCTCCAATCAATTATTCAACAGGACAGCCAATTAAAAATGAGGGAGAGCGGTCAGGGCCTCGCCCCCTGAAGGCCGCCACTAGACAACTCTCTCCGTGAATAATTGGTGCAATTAATTTAGCATTGAGCAATAAAGGAGTTCTCACTCTCGGCTCGATCTCTCTTTCTTACTCCCTACAGTATGTAGTACCGAAACACACCGGTCATTACGGACACACAACACAGAAACACACGGCTCCAGTAAACATCTATGGACTGTTATATATCATTTAGCACAAACCACCAATTCACCTCATTTTTATTTACACAGATACCTAATTAGTTTGTTACCATACCTTATTAGGAATCCAAATTGTAGAATAGGTCATGGTGGGTGTTTTTGTAATGATCAACAGCTGGAGATAGGGCTTTACTGTATGTAGCTTGTTATATCACTGTGAATGTAGTCCCACACAGTTACTGTAGATGCACAGACAAACACAAAAACAGCTGTTCCCTCTGAGATACACGATTTCAGCATAAACATTCTCGGGACACAGCGGGAGAACTTCTACGCTCCCTATCAGGAACCTTACTCAGACAGTAAATTATCGCCATACAACTAAATTATTTAATTTGCTTGATTCTATACATTTCTTTCCCTCTTATTTGTCCTTATCTGCAATTATGGTTAATTTGCTCCTGCCCTCGCGCGGCAGTGCCTCTACCACTAATGGCACCAGCGACACACAGTAATAAGGACACAGGAGGTGGCCAATAGTGACATCTGAATTTCACTTTAGCTCTGATTTCCTCTCTCACAAAAGAAGCCTTATGATGGATTAGGGCTGGGTTATATGACAAAAAAATATGCCATGGTATTTTTCAAAATGATCACGATATAATAGTATGTTTCCTAGAAAATGAAACAATCTCTATAGATCCTAAAAAGGTTGAACTATATAAATATAAAACATTTAAATAAATTTCACGGTGTATATGGAAAATGCAATATGGTAATTTGTATAAAACAATATAATTCCCAGCCCTATGATGGACCCCTTTCAGCTCCCATTGATCAAGCTCTAACTCCTTGTACAATCCCCACTCCTTCACCCTTCCCACTTTTGCGATAGCCAGATTGACAGTTGAGTAATTTCCCTGTCAGCGCTTGACTGAAGCATGGTTATGTAAAGACGTTTAGGGAGCGGCTTTACAACACAAAATAATTTCCAATTTACCACTCATCAAAAGTGAAAAAAGGGGAAGGAGGAAGAGTTGGA
The DNA here is from genome assembly GCA_036025475.1 of Philypnodon macrostomus. Taxonomy (NCBI): domain Eukaryota; kingdom Metazoa; phylum Chordata; class Actinopteri; order Gobiiformes; family Eleotridae; genus Philypnodon; species Philypnodon macrostomus. The sequence goes on from JAVQKC010165455.1 coordinate 5,861, forward strand.
GGAGAGGAAGAGGTGAGGGGAAACAATAGTGAATTTATAGCTTCAATTATATTCATATATATTCATATTTCACTTTTATTTTAAAGCAACATGTTTTTATAATGTCACATTGCCTTTTTATTATCTCATACAAAACTGATGCTCACTGAATATCTTAATTCTAACCATTCTCTTTAAACACTCGAAATGGCTTACATGTGAAAATAATATCATCCCACTTTCTTCTCAAGAGCAGGTCTACATAAATTAACAAGCTGGCTGGACTTCCCCACAAGAATCTGTAACTGTACTTAAATGTACTGTACACAAATTATACTTGTTTTATATAATGAATACTATAGGCCAAATAATAGTTGGAAAAAAGTTTTTTTTTTAAATAGAGAAGAGGAAGTGACGTGAAATACAACAGTGGATTAATGGTTTCAATTACTGATGTTTCACATTTAGTTAAAGCAACTTGTTTTTGTAATGTGACAGGCTTCACTGCATTTGAAAACCTCTTCAGACCTCTCCACTATCCCTCCTGTTCTTGTTTTTTCCACCAATTTCTCCCTCATGGAGATAATGAAAGGGCAAATCAAACATGAGTAAGGGGGGAGCAGCGGAGGGTGGCGGGCAGTGGAGGAGGAGAATGATAGCTGTGGCTCCGGAGCCTCTTTATAAGAAGCTTTGGAAGGCACAAGACAGGGGCCTGGAGCTTTGATGTGGATAGATTTGACTGGAGCAGCCTCAGTGTCTGGCCCACCTGTCAGTTCAGCACTCAACACTGATGTCTCTAAACTACCCCAGGACGATCATTGGTATTTGGGGTGTTTTTTGTGTTTCTTGCTAAAAGTACATAGGGGCCAAGTGGTATGTTGTGGTGAAGCCATTGCATTTTTTCTTGTCACATGGTCAAGTTGTGAGATCTACCATAGTGCAAACCTAGTACAGATCAAACTGAAACTTATTGATTTATGGTGTAAAAATCTGAATATAAGGAACTGTAATGTACACAAATTATTGTGTATTAACAATACACAATAGAATATGTAATGCTTTTAACCTCTGTAATGTGAATGCTGAGTGTGAGTTGATGAATATGTGCTAGTTACATGTTATTACAGTTTGTTACACAGTGTATTACATTGTACTTAATGAGGTATGTAGTTAAGGGCTATATTAAATAAAGTGCGACCTAATAACTTCAGTAATGACGTTTGAGATAAAGATGGTAAACAAGTAAACAACAATCATTAGATGTGTAACAGTTGCTGACTTTAAGTATAATTTTACAGAATGCACAAACATCTTCCCAGTAAACCTAAGTCTACATCTCTCCTTCATCATCTTTCTACTTTAGCAGCCCTCATCCCCTCTCACCTGTGTCTCTTTAAACTGAACTCATTCACACAGTCAGTTACAAGTGTGACCTCCCGTGGCGTGCCTTGTGTGCATAATAGTGAACCCCCCCTCCTCGTGGCAAATACCCCTTCATCCAGCTGGTAGAGTGGCATCACAGCAGAGATTGATAAGTTGATGTTTAGAGCTCTTTGTTTGACAAGCCTCCTGTGGTGAGAGGAAAACACCACCTGCTTTCTACAACATGTATATGCACTTGTCTGTCAGCAGAAAATAATAAATAAAAAATGTGTCAAGAGTAAACCTATTGGGATCTGTATAATACAAATAGAGAAGTTTTGGCACAAATACAATAAGACACACAATGAATCTTACTCCAAAACATACTGACCTTCCTCAAAGTTATGCTAACCAATTTTGAAGAACTTTCAATGCTACTGCAAACAAGGACACAATTAGCATACTATGTAGAAGAGGCTAATTGTGCTAAGAAAATACAATTTCCTACCAAAAAGTTCAGGCATTGTGGGCTATTAAAATGCACTTTTCATTAAACAGTTTAAAATATGTATTACAGTATTTTCCATGTATAAATAATATATATACAGCCGTAATAACACCTATGAGCATCAAAGCTTTTATAATGAAATCCTATTTTCACTGCCTCCCCAATTTGCACACACATTATACACTTCTACTAACCGCACAAGTACAAACCCCTTGGTAATCAAAGGCTATTAACTCTTAGTGCTTTCGCAACAAAACAGATGTAAGATTCATGAGTGCCTGCCCGTGACTGTTGTCTTTGCCACAGGCTAGTAAAGAAACAATTAGTGCAGAGCTGGCTTCACTGTCCGCCACAATCAATAGTCCCTGATGGTCTCCTAAGCCTATTGACTGGGGCCCGTTCCTCTCGCTGACCCCCACATCTGTAGCACACGACATAGGCTTCAGTCAACCTGTCTGTGCCCTGGGAGAGGGTTATCGGGTTAAACCAAGTCCAATCCATGCAAACAAGCATTTCTAAATGCTGTCTTGACTCTGCCCCGACGCGTGGATGCAAAACATGGGGGTTAACCAGCTTCTAGCTTGAGATAAAAGGGTGTATGTAGTGAATAGTCAACTCAAAATTGTGGTCTATTTTAAGCATTTTAAAGATTGGCAATATAACCAAACAACTTAGCAAACAAACGAAAAATACAAAATGTAATTAAATATACATATAAATATCAATAGGTCAGGGTTGTAACTATATCGGCAAAATTAACCCCATACATCTGCCATAAATGCTATGGCACCAACGGCCACCTTAATCAGACATTGTTTGTGTTTAATGTTAATGAGCAATTAAGAGGCCCCGCCCCCAAACCACGACAAAAATGGGAAGGGTCTATTTGACTTTTTGGATTTGTCTGGTTATTTGTAAGGGTTGATTTTGCCAAATTTTGTTAATTTCCCCAAAACTAAATTCTTCTTTGAGTCTATAGGGGGCACTATTGAGGTAACTGCCATCAAATTGGTCAGATGTGTTCAGGGCCGGGGGGTAATGCAGCATTTCAGGTTTGAGCCAAATCAGGCAAAGTATGTGCAAATTAGAGGCTGTTAAATATACCTGTATAATAATTTAATATATCCAATATGGCCGACTTCCTGTTTTTTGTAGGGTGGGGTCATAATAATATTTTATGTTGGGTACACTGTGGAGAATCACTGTACCAAGTTTCATTGCTCTCTGCCAAAGTAAGTGCGTCCAGAGTCTCATAGGGGTCATAAACATGGGGGCGCTATAGAGGCATTCTTTATTTGACCTCTGTAATGTGCCTATGTACATTAAATATACACTAGCCCAGATTATTGTGCCAAAATTCATGTTCATCAGGATAAAAGGCTATTAATTAAAGTGATTAATTTGTAACAAAGTAGAAGTACCAAAATCAATCCAGTTCTGCGTCTTCATGATAAGTAACTGTCTGCAAAAGTTGAAAAAGATCCGGCAAAGACTTATTGAATTATTGCTTTCAAAGCTTTAGGTAATTAATGGATTAATTAGTTAATTAATATTCATCATAGAAATACCAAAATCAATACAGCTCTGCGTCTTTATGATATGTATCTGATATGTATTATATGCATATAATTTGAAAGTGATACGGTAATTCGTTTTTGAGTTAACGCGTTCACATCTAGAATCTGCGGACGGAGGTGATTCCATTATATCGTCGATATAATGAAGCAAAACAAAAAAAAACTCTTCACTAGTGTCACACAGTATCGCCCAGCATTAATGTATTTCAACTGATATCAACACACACAGCAAAATTGAAATGCTAAAGTTTTACAAAGCATGGACCAAATTTAAAAATACAGAAAGTTATAATCCTTGTTGTGTTTTGTTTTTTACACAAACTGATACACAGAGCTGTGCTCAAACATTTCCATTTCCACCTTGGCTTCTGAATTGCTTGTTTGCAGTGTGTCTTCTTGACTTACACACACCATCTTGTACCTATCATCTTACTTAACAGCAGCCTCTGTGGCACCCAGGCAATCTGCTGATGTACCCCGTAATTGTTTGTGTCCTGACAAAACCCTCTTTCTTTAGCTGCGTGTGCAAACATCTGGATTGGTCCTACACACAGTCCAAGCTCTCTGGCAGTACGGAAAAGGAAGCAGCAAAGATGGAGAGATGGAAGAGGTTAGGGCATGAGGAGGCAGAGCAGGTGGAGGAATGAAGGTGCAGTGGTGAACAGGTGTCACTCCCACTGACTGGCTGCCACTATGCACCCCGATTCCGAACTCACCGCCCCACCTGTCGGCCCACGCGAGGCGACCGGGGGCTATCTGCGGTTCAAGAGAGCCCATATCCTTTGGCCCACGCCCACCTGCCTCCTCTTCCTCAGATGGCACCGAAATATGGCTGCTGCTGCTGCTGCATGGGCTCCACAGATTGACATGTATGAACACACGCAAACGCACACTCATTAGCACGCACAAATGCCTGTACATATTCATAGGCATAAAAAACATGAGAGTGCATGCACATAAGGCCGGAGATATATGCAAACTAACAGAGCACTTAAATGCACAAACGTTTGCTGGAGTTTTCTAGGTCGAGATGTGGCAATAACGCTATCGGATTACTGATGTGAAACAACAAACATATACAGGAAGTGGTATGGGCTGTCCATTACTTACACACTGTGTGGCCACTGTATGCCTCTATTGCTTAATCTTGTGCATTCAGAATAACACGTTTCTGGCCTCTATCTATCATTTTGAATACAACAGAAAGCAGTGACTTAACCATTATAAAATGTCTTCATGAATTGTGGACTGCATTTACTTTTGTATTGTCTATATTGCTATTCACACTTGGCTGTAAATACAAACTGAAGTAATATTGTATTTGTGCCCAATCTGACAATTTGAAAATTCATGTGTATGTCCTTCAAACTGACAAATGCTGTAACCATGACCTTTACCATGGGCTCATTTCTTTGAACTAATGCGGTAGCCGTCCATTGATTCTTGGAAACATCTGAAACAAAAAGCCTCTTCACTAAGAATCAGTCAGCACTTCAATCAATCTGTCAATCAATACGAAAACCGAACCATCCATCTGTCCGTGTTGCATCATCCCGGCCCTTGTCAGTTCATGCAGATCATATTACTGGACAGTGTGGAGACAGGGAGGTGCAGGTGCGTTTAAAAAGCACCCCACTACCTTCCTGCCCCCTTCACTCCCCTCCCTGCGATGCTGTGTTGAGGAGGCCAGTAATTACTCTGGTGTCAGCGTTGCTTGGTGCGACTCCTCCCCCGGCAAGGGGCGGCGGGCATCCATAACCCATCGTCCTGCCATGGGGTAAACGCCGGGCCATCCATCACGCACCCACTTGACAAATACCTTCCATAATAGAAGTTTATTTTTATGGGAGGCTGAATCAAGGACTTTCCCATGCATACAAAAACGTGTCAGAATTATTTATGGCTTGTGCTGAGACGCACAATATGTCATATCAAAGTCCCATCCCGCTTCCCGGCTCCGCTGGAAGCTGCCGGCGCTTGGCCTGTCGATATCTGCGCTCGCTATCAATAATGTGGAACACCGCCACGATAAGCCTTAGGATTCGGAGGTCATACTCAACATACACATGCACACGTATGGGAGATGACACACATGCGCGCAGGCATCACATGCATGCACGGACAGGGACATGTGAAAAACTCCAATGTGATGACATACACAAATGGGCTTTCAAAAGCATATCAAACAAAGACACAGCTGCGCAAAATCCAGGCTTATGGAAAACACATGAAGAAAAGGTTTACACACAATGTCTGTCTGTTTATAACCAGCACATTTAATATTGGTTGTAAATGCAAATAAAATAAAATAAAAAATCATTAGTCACTTTAGAAGTGATACTATTAGCAGAAGTACAAGAAATAATGGGTATTCTCCAACAAACTCTTTTTGTCAATCCCAAGCCTGGATAACTGGAAAAGGTGTGGAAAGGCCTTATATATGCCAAATCAATATGCAAATCACTGCGAAACATCCAATCCAATTATTTTTCTTTCCCTTGCCTTCCCATCTAAACAAAGACATTGTGAGGCTGATCTTAACCTGCTAAGAACTGCCCATCACTGTCAGTCAAAATCACCGCCAAGCCTGGACCAAAACAAAATAGTTTCCAAAGGTCCAGACAGACTGATTTATATGTCTTTGTGAGTATAAGTGTGTATGGACATCGGTGTGCTACAGAATAATCTCAGACAGTACAAGGGCAATCTAAAGAAAAAACGAAACAACATAACAACTTAAAGGAAATCCCACCACCGCAGCCTGCGAATCTGAGAGCTGTCAGTCAACTTGAGTGGCAACCCCTTTTGCCCAGAGAAACTGCAATAAATTGGGTTTCCTGATAAGACCAGGCATCCCCGGCACAATGCCTGACCAAAAAATAAAAAAAATAAAAAAGAGAAAAATGAGCTGCTTTTCCGTAGGCCACTTGAGCTCTGTCAATCACGATGACTGGCAGGCTCACATGTCGCCAGTGGAGAGAGCAATGAAGGGAAAAAATAGATTAACGTACAGAGGAAGGAGCGCTGAGAGAGAGGGAGAGGGAGCCAGCATTAAGCCTGGCTGCAAGAAAATGAATAAATATGATAAATATGATAATTGAAATGATGAGATTTGGGTACTTGGTATTGGATTCTGCTGTGTGCCCAAAGGGATTAGCCCTTCATTCACTGTCATTTTCTGTCTTGTTGTCAAGACCCCCCCACCCCACCAAACACCCACAGACATAAACTCGGTGTGCATATAAAGACACAAATACTGCAAAAAATTACTTCTAGCAGGTGTACTGTGAAAAACTGTGAAAAGCAGGAGGTGGTGATAAAAAGTAGCCGTCTACAAACCCACGGGCAAAGGAAAAAAATATAAAAAATAATAATATAAGGGGGAAAAAACTGCGTTGGTAGTAGCGGGAGAACTTTGTCCCGTGAAGACAGAAGATGTATGGCTCAGAGGCGATAGTAGCAACAGTAAATGATTACCTTTTTACAAACTGGGCCTTTGTAATAAAATGCGTAGGGGGGAGTATTATCAATTCAGCCGCCTGGTGAAGATAGCATTTCTGAAGCCATGGCTAGGCTGATCACTATCTAGAGAGGGACCTGAATCTGTATTCCTCAGTGCAGGTCCAGGAGGGAGAGGGTCCATACATGTGTGCTGCTGCTTCTAGAAGAAAGAAGGACCTAAAGGCATGGAGGCCTAACTGTGACACAAACCAAGATTAATTTTTATATTGATAAGCATGTGTGAAGAAAAAATAAGTATTTGAAATGACAGAAGTAGACTTAATAAAAAGTACTGTGGTCTTCTTCTGCTGAAGTCGACCTACACATTCACATTTTCACAACTTAATTCAATAACATAATGTGAGACTCTCACAGGCAAATACATAGGTCTAAATCTCCATAAGTAGCAAGCTAGAGTGTAAATGTATGAAATTAGTGATGTAAATGTATGAAATGTGTGTACTCTAGCAAGCAACTTAATATGACAGCAGCTATCATGTTCTTTGAACTCATGCGAAGGCCCATCTAAAGCCTAGGCCCCAAATGTATTGCAAGTAAGATCTATTTATCTAGTTTTGCATGTGTGAAGAAGTAAGTAACATATTTGCAAACTCAACAACAGAGTTCTATGTGCTATCAGTGTACAGTTTGGGCATGCCAAGCTAAGCTGAGATTGTGTTTTAGATGTCTTGACAGTGGTGAAAGACACTGACAGATGACACAAACCCAGGGTGGAAGAAGAGCTCACTGGTGCACTTGTCTGATAGCAGTCGAAAACAGCGTTAAGAGACAACACAAAAAGATAGGGAGACAGATAGCACTGCGACGACGCACATCACTCACTCTGGACTCACAACAAACACACTAAGACATCATAAAAGATACAACACACAGACGCCGCATCCCAAGACACAAGCTCGAGAGAGACTGATGAAGTGAAGGCAAGGATGGTATAGAGGGGGGCTAAAGAAAGGGACAGATGTTTTCAAAAGATACCAAACTAGCCAGAGGCGTCAATACATACTGCTACTGTATACAGAGCAAGGTCATGAATAAGATCACACTTGTATGCTGTGTTTACGGCAGATAGCTTTTTGTGAAATGTCACTATTGTAAACTCTTTTGAAAAAGTATTTTGTAGCATGCATGATTTGGCTGAAAACAGTACTCAACTAAAGATATTATTCTGACCTATCTACATTACAAATTGGAGAGAGCCACATCAAGACACAAAAGTGGCAAACCACAAAAAAATATTATGAAATATTTATATTATTTATTGAAGATGTGCCAGAGTTGCTAAAGATTGATTGAAAAAGTTTGAATTCTAAATTATTAAATTCTAAGTTGTCTATTTGAACAGTTTTTGATGTATGTTGTAGGAAGTTATACCTTTTTCCAATACTAGTACTTCAAATATTATCCAAACAATACTTTCTCATAACTGAAGTTGTTTAATTAATCTTCTAACTTCTAAACTGAATAATAATAGTAAACTCATGTATTTAGGTTATGTATTAGACTAATATAGGCAAAGAGTATTGTATTTGATACCGGTAGTAGAGAAACTTTTGATACCACTAAAGTATTGTTACAGCCTTAGTATGCTGAATGTATTTAAAGGATCCACTAACTAGATATACATTTTAAATTCCTCAAGTAAGACATGTGAGACTGCAATTGCCATCAAAAATGCCATAACCCTAACCCTTGTATGCTCTTTTTAAACTGTTATTGTAGCTCACATAAAATGGTAGTATTTATTCTTGCTTTAAAAATACAAAAGTTTTTCCACCACTCTCCAGCCTCCTCCTCATATTCTTTTCTCCTTCTTTACAGGTGTCAGAAGAGATTTCATGGCCTGTGCATAAGTGTGAATTTGCCACACCCCCTTTGAGTACTAATTTAGCCTTTTAGGTTTAATCTCCCCGTGAGTGGCTTTCCTCGCCCTTTAATTAGGCTATGGGGAGTCGACACCAACACTAAACACACATATGCACGCAAGAGCTTCAAGACTTCCAAGACACAGGCACACTCAGACTATTCCTTGTTAATGCACGCACATATACACACTAATATGTACACACAACTGCTTTGTAGAGGGGAGAAATACAGTCCCCAACTCAAGATATGCTCCAAGACAGTCCCCATCACAGCCCCTCTGTGGGCCTCTGCTACACTTGGGCTCCCCCTGAACCGCACCAACAACAGGAACAAGGACAATGGAGAAGAGAGAGCAGAGAAAAAATATATAGTATATAAAGCTATTCAACTTAAGAGGCTCAAGATGTTGATTTGACCATTTACATTTGAAATTGGTAGAGATACATTATGACACATGGGACAAACTGAGGTACAGATAATGTGCTAATTCTATCACAAACTACTAAATGTATATGAGTAACTTTAAATAGAAAAGTGAGGAATAGTTGACTTTCGAGTGAAATTTATGGAAAAAAAAATGTTCATGCCACAGTGATATTACAGTATATATATATATATATACTGTAATATCACTGTGGCATGAACATTTTTTTTTCCATAAATTTCACTCGA
>JAVQKC010165469.1:0-38324 GCA_036025475.1 Philypnodon macrostomus
GGGAGGTACCGTAAAGGGCCGGTGCAATGTGGATCGGGCGGTGGTCGAAGGCGGGAGTTCCCTGCTTAGACTGCTGCCTCCGCGACCCGGTTTCGGACAAGCGGAAGAAAATGGATGGATGGACAAAGCAAGAATCCCAAAGCACACCTTAACTATTTCTAGCAAATTCATTTTATTGATTAAATCAGGTCTAAATCAGGACTGAACCTACATGATACAGTTGTGGTCAGATATGTTGAGGTAGAATGATTTTGAACTTTTGATACTTACTACAATTATGTGTGAAACTGGTAAGGTAAGGCTAATTATTAACTTCCACTAATAATTATTTTTTCTTTTGACTTCATCATTCGGGGTTTGTGAAGCCAGCCAACCATCAAATAAGCATTTAAAAGCAATGAGGCGTCAAACCCAGACAATTGAGATGGTCCGGTTGAGGTACCTTTAATTAATAGTTAAGTCATTATCATCATCTCTGTAGTGTTTTTGGGGGGCCCCTAATGAGCCTTTCTTTTCAAAAACAACTCTTGAATCGGGACAGCAAACATGTACGACAGGGAGGGCTGTAGGTGTGACAATTGCCCCGAGGGGAACTTTTTCGGTGGGGGGAGTAGTTAAGGATGCCTCCCCAGCCCACTATCTCTTTGCACTAGCCCTCTCTGTCTTTGAAGTGTTGGCAGTCATTTGCTGTCGTCCAGCTGTGAAATGTGTAAAGTACCTCGCAGACGGCCCGACTCACATAAAGATGGCCACACGGATAGGATAGAGCTTATATAGGGGACAAGCAGGGGGCATTATATTAGGCAGTGCAATCGGGGCAGCTGCTTGGTGGCCAAGGAGGTAGGGGGGCCCCATATCGACATAAATATTGAATTTTGTGGAATTAAATGGGGAATGAATCAAATGGGGGTGATGCGATATGGTGATAAAAGATTGATATAGATTTATAAATTTTGCAATGAAATGCTTTGGATCGGAAGATGGTCAAGGACTAATAGCATGCTATAATAGTACATGGTGAAAAAGTAACATTATAATAAACATATAATAAAAAAAGTACAATAAAAATACAAAGGTGCAGGTAGGATTAAATAAGGAGTAAGTAGAGTATTTCACAGGTGGTAAAATACTTCCGATGCATTTGTATTGCACATGTAGTAAGTAGCTTTGACAGTGAGGTAGTGGCATTTGGTCATTTGAAGTTATGGCGATCTGCTAATCTGGGAAGATCGTTGAAATGTGCCACAGTGCATTCATTTATGGTCTGCTCTTTACCGTCATTTATACTGTAACAATGCCAGCGTTCATATTAATAAAAAAGGGAATATTAATAGTATTTAGTGTTATGATGAACATTGGATTGGAGGCACATTGAATTTGTGGTTAATGGTTTTTTATGAAGACACTGATAGCAGTAGCCTTCTGTGTAAGGCACGGAATTCAAAGTCAACTAAAACTGTGATAAAATCAAAATGATGTGTATGTATGCCATATTCTGCTGAACTGGCACTGGGGGGCCGCACATTATCACCAGGACTCAAACGTAGTGTACAAATATGCAGGAAAAACATTTTACAACAGGTCTCTATTTCGAGTTCTGTTACTATATACACAACAGGCCCACAATATATTATGTCATTTATTCAATAGATGCAGTATGTGCTTTTAAGATGTTTGCACCCTAGAGCAAACTACAGATATATGAGCCTCTTAGTCAGGGGGCAAATGGGACAGGTCGTGGCTGGGTGTAGACAAATTGCCATGGCATGCTGACCTGCACAACGTCTCAAAAGATATGCAGGACTCGTGGTTCTTATTGCATCCCACCTAAGGCCCAAAGCAGCTGGTTTAGATTACGTTAAAAGAATCATTGAGATGGCCATTGTATATTAGCTAAAACCCACCTAAGTTCATCCCATTATCTTCCCCTATGTTGTACTGAAATGACAGTATTGGATGTAAAAAGCATTGCAATCTTATATAACAATATTTCAACCATGCCAATGCTATAGCTTCTCTCCAACCCCCTCCCTAACTAATTACAGCACGCCCCTAGGCTGCGGACTATCCCACGCTCGCCAATGCAAAAAGATGGCTTAAAGATGTTGATGTAAGCAATTAGACGCACATAGACATACATTGGTTCATCGGTAGAAAGACATATGTGGGTGGCGCTTTGCGTTGTAATGATGTCTGCTTTACACACATTGTAGAGGGCCAGACACACAGGAAGACAGTTGTGGAGTTGCACATCTGGATTGTGGGTCGCTGAAGTGAAGAAATGTGTATCTTTTCTGTGTGTAAAAGATAATCTGACCCAATCCCCAAAGGAAATAACATTGCTAAAGTTATTCTAAATGTGGTTTGATTTTATAGACGTGAGCCCACATCAAGGTGGTGACAAATCCGCAGTACTGACCACATGTTTAGGGGGAAAGATCTAAATTCATATGACCACTTCAGATTTTGGAAGGGCATCTTAGCATTTCATCAGTGGTTGTAGGCTGCTCACATCTTTCTGCCTCTTCACTCTAATCCCAGACAGACTCGGAGATCAGGTTTGTGGAGCTAAACCAGGTGAAGATAACTAGAAGCCAAGGCAATAGGCTTACAGAATGCATGTGTGTAAGATATTGTAAAAACAAATCCTATACTAAAAATGTATAGTTTATTGGCCACTTTGCATTTTGTGATATAACACAAATAGTTTTGAATTGCTACTACATTTCTTGGTAATATGGTTCACTTTAGCCTACATCCCCCATAAACTTGAGGACATCTTTCTAAATCTATTACTTGCCATTGAAATCCCATGTAAGCTATATGACTGGATATAATGTTACCATGTAGGTAGAAGCCCAGATGTTTAGGTCAGTGTGTCTAAAGGCAGCAAAAGGGGACCAAAAAATTACGAGTGCAAAGTCCTAACTTGAAAAAGCAGGAAGTAGTTGAGACGGGGGAGGAAGGAGGAGTCGAGGTGCGAAGTCTAAATATATGGCCCATGTGTTAATTGATTTAGTAGGTACTTGAGCAAAGATGACTGCATACAAGGGCACTAGAATTATGGTTAACCAAACAGCTGCTTTCCTGTCTGCTATACCTCTGTTTTGAATGACACATTGTTTGGGGAAATAACAAGTTCACCTCGACTTGTTAAGGAAAAATGGACTGAGAGTATGATCTACTATTTAGCTTCTACTTCAGTAATACTTAGTTTCAGCTTGGTTCATTTTTGGGCCACTCTACCCACCTCAGTTTTCAGTGACTTTTTATATTCTTTTTAAATATATTGCTACATATTTTGAAGTGACAATACTCTTACTTGTGTATGACCCAAATCTGGCTACTATCGTGTTTTGTTTTGCACCAGAAGTTTGTCTGATAATAATAATAATAATAATAATAATGCATTAGTTTTATACAGCGCTTTTCTCAAGACTCAAAGACGCTTTACATTACGACATTACGTCACACCCGGTGGTGGCAAGCTACTTGTGTAGCCACAGCTGCCCTATAAGCACACTGTCTGAATACTTGTTGCTTTTCCATTACAAGGTTATGACAACAAATCATCTGCCTCCTAGTGATCTGTGATTTGCATATTATTTCGTCAGGGATCTTTATACCAGATGCCCTTCCTGGTGGACCTCTCCATTTATCCACGCTATATTTAAATCTGGAGGTTGCTAGATATCTTGCTACAATTGACTATCTGACCCTGTACTATTATGTACTACAATGCGCCAAGAAAGAAATGTCCATATATAATCTGCCAGAATAATTACTCCAGACTCAAAGGGTCAGTAAAGCAACTTATTCAATTAATTTAAAAAAATTTAGGTGTTGGGGGCCAATGGATGGAACATTTACCCCCAAACTAGCTGATCTTCAGGTCTTAGTTTTTTCCATTGCAGGATACGGATGACGGCTTGATGGAGGTTTGTTGTCTGTATTAAGGCTTAGGCTATGTTGTTGTTCATTTTCACATACATAATAACAGGCTGCTTTACTTGTTCACAATTGTTTATTTACTTGGTTTGGAGAAAGACTGCCAGCTCCTGGAAAACGTATCTTGGTTAAAGCTTTCACAATGTTTTCAAATGGCCTTTGACACTACCCTTTCGCTAAAAGAAATCTGCATGGTATATAAAAATTCTATTGGCGAGAGATGTATTCACTCTATACTTGCTGTAAGACTGAAACTAGCTACATTTGCAAACTGCTCGATGTGAAGCTAAATACTTTGGAGGCAATTTGAGGACATTTTTAACAATGGCTTGGATTGTGCAAGGGCTTTTAGAGTAAGCTGACATGCTTTTTATGGTAAAGCTGGTAGACAAAGAAGGTCTGCTTCTGAGAAAGGTAATTGAGCAAACATTTGGTAGTTATTATGCACTTTTGTACTTATCTCTGCTGCTAATGCTACAGTAATTAGGCACAAGGGTAAGTAATGGCAGAGGACCACTTATAAGGAGACGTTTTAAACCTATTTGGAAAAGCCTTGGTAAACTGTGAAACTTCACAATGATGATTATTGCATTTTTTAATTGTTACTGTTGACCTATTGTTACACGACTTCTGTGTTCAGACCTATACTCAAATAAAGAATCTCCTAGTTTAGAGGTAAATGCTCATTCTATTGAGCCAGAAAGCCGTTACATTTAATAAACTGTTGTCTTCACATTCGCAACACTGCAAGTACTGTAGTTTGATGATGGAGGGCAGTTTTGGGCTTCCAGGAAGAAGGACGGCTTCCGGGCTTGTACATCCCCTAGTGATAAGAGAGAGGCGGACGGGAGAAGAACACAAACAAGGAAGAGTAGAGGGCCCAGGTGGTATTAATAGAGTTGGAATATATTAGATCTGACTATATTAATTTATGTCACCTTATATGTCTTTGTATTTTTAAACAAATTTTCCTCAAGGGCCAACACCTGAAGCTTGAAACGGCACAGTGCATCTGTTATTGACTTTATAACTGTGTTGCTTTTCATTCTTTTATTATTTTGCATTCCAAGCCAACAAGCAAAAAGCCAAATGTCAAAGTCTTCCAAAACTCTATACATTCTGCCTTCTTTCTTTATCAATGCATTCACCCACAGACTCTCAACATCATTCAGATACCCTTGTTCGTGTGTTTCCAGAGTTGACCTCGGGCGAACCGGAGGGCACATGAGATCAGTTCGCATATTGTAAACCTCTGCATCGAATCTGGTTATTATCAATGCCACACACATATCTGCAGCTATGAGTGCTCTGGGATGAACTTTTGATTTCTTGCCTTGCCTCTCAGTTGTGTAAACAAATACCGGGGCCGCAGACTCCGATAGATGTATTTTGATGCAGCATGCAACGTTTCCGTCAGCAGCACACAAACAGACATCAGAAGCAATACAGTCTGCTATATACAGTACATTGCAGGTCTATCCAGCCGATGTTGTTATAAGATTAAAAGAGATGTGGAATGTTGAAATTCCGTGTAGTGAGGCATTGATAGAGCTTTAGACATCAAGCAATTTATTGAAGGTCCAGGCTACATGTAAACAGTGCGCCATCTTCTTACAATGTGCTCCGCAGATGAGAGTTCCCGATGTGATCAAACTGGAAAACTCTGCTGACGTGTTTTGCAAAATTCAGGTCCAACCTTCATGATAAAAAAGCCCACTCCACAGCTTCTGATTTTTTTTAAAAATACAAGCGAAGAAGTCTAAAGGTTAAAACTTTTCTTCCAAGTTTTCCCTTTCTGGTGCATCGGTAATTGGAAAATGTATTCTTCAGCTATGTTAGGGAAGGGAAGGTTTCTCCCTGTCCTTCTCTCCCACTCTGAAGGTCTCTCTATGCATTTCTCTCCCACTCTGAAGGTCTCTCTATGCATTTCTCGAACACTCTAAAGGTCTCTCTATGCATTTCTCAAACACTCTGAAGGTCTCACTATGCATTTCTCAAACGCATCTTCTCTCTTGTAATTATTTTTTCTGAGAATTCAGGTTGGACAAACTTCTCCCTCTTGACACTGTTATGTTAAATACTGCCTGTTTTTAGGGTAGAACACTATATTTAACATCACTGAACAGTTAATCTGTGTTGTTTTGTGTACAAGTTTCTTAATAAAGTCAACCCGCTAATTGATATAGACAAGTGTCTCATTATTCCTTTGTAATACTTAATATTTCCGGTTTTTCGTTCTGTTTCCAAGATACTGTCACTTTTTCAGGAAAGGTCAGCTATAGGTCAAGGAAGAAATGACCGTATTATTTCCAAAGCTTATTGTACCAATTGCAGGATATGGCCAAATATTATAACTCCAGCCACAAACAGTCAGTGAATCAGTGAAGAATGAGTATGAGTACTCCATATGAGTTGGAGATATTGTCCCCCTAGAAAGAAAATGTTCTATCTGACATTTTGGCAAAATATATACTCTTTATAATATTTGATTAATTTTTGAGCTGTTCATAGGCTATGTAAAAATATAAAGTTCTTTCTGTACCATCAAGCCTTGACTTTTTAAAGTGGGTTTACAAAAGTAGTCAGAACAGATGGATGGAGCATCTACCCCTGAATCTATCTACTGTATATCATTGCGAGATAGGGTTAGTGGCTGATGTGGTCAAACTGGAAAAAAGTTTTGCAAAATTGAAGTCCAACCAACATAATAAAAAAAATTCACTCCACACAGTTCTTTTAAAAATACAACCTTAAAAGTGTGTAAGTTTTCCACATTTTTCTCTAAGGGTTTTTCATCGGCAATGCCCTCAGAAGTTGAATGTTTATTTTATGAAATTTTTCTTACACAAACAACTGGCAAGACATTTCTCAATATCATCCGGTGTTCGTGTCAAAGTGGTTGTCTTGTATTATGCATCCGGAACTGACACAGTAGATTTCCGTTTTTCTGAAAAGGGAAGATCTTTGGCCCCTGCCTTATCAAACTTGTAATTTTTTCCATCAAACATGAGCGTCTTCAGAAACAGCTACGGCTTGCTCTAATTCACACTGCGTTTAGAGGCACAATTGTTCTCCAAACTCCTCAAGGCTCAGAAGACCTTTCAAACTCGTATAAACTCCTGAATAAATGTTCAAATTATAATAGACACATAACAATAAATCTGCTCAATGTGAATTATTGTTGTTTGTTTTCCATCTTAGTCAAATTGGCCAACCGCTTCCAGTATGTGAATGCGATTAATTCTCTGGTGTTAAGCTGCAATGAATTCTCGAGATTCAAGAAATAACAGAATATATCAATCATTATCAGTTGATGTTTTAATATGCATTCATTTCTTTTGCGTAACAGTGCCCTGTCAAAAGCTAAAATACTCATTTGTATAATTGTAAGTTGTTTTGAGTTTTTGTAGAAAAGTGCCACAATTGTGCATTCGTCATTATAGACTCTTTAAAATGTTGGTCATTTGGAATGTTCATAATCCCAGATTGGAGGCGACTGGAGCAAAAGTGAGTTAACTTTACAAAAAAGTAGTGTTTGTGGTGAGGGATAGGACTCCAGTAAAACCTAAAAATCAGGAATTTGGCCTCCAGCCAAAAGTCTAACTGTTGCAAAATTGTACATTAAATAAACATACAATGTGAGGTACATTCACTAAAGTTTCCTACCCAGGCTCTGACATCACCTACATGTAGCAGAGTGGATGTAATTTGTCAAAACCATCTTTATTTGCAATAATTTGTGGCTAATTCTAATTTTTCCATTGAAAATGTATTACGGTTTTGCCTCCACTTACTTCATTTCTGGAATTTAGAACTTTCTCTTTAACATAATGTAATGTTACACTTTTATTGAAATGTGTCATTTGACCCATTCCTCACTGGGGCGACCTGTCGGGAACATTGGGCAGCCGCAGTGCAGCTCTAGGGGACCCGTCTCCAGATCTGAGCCGGGATCAGGTCAGGAGGTACCTAGCAGGAGGATTAACCTAATGTGCATGTTTTGGGTTGATGGGAGGAAAACCACCCAGAAGGGCCTGGTCCAGGACTCGAACCCAGAACCTTCTTGCTGTGAGGCGACAAGGCTAACCGCTGCACCACTGTGCCACCAAGTAAAGGAGGTCATATCGTCCAGAGTAATTACTGAGTGTCCTCTTCCTCAAGGATCCTTCAGTGAACCCCTCCACATGAGAACATTTGAGGAAACACACAGCAGCCTTCACACATTATTCACACAGAATTACTTCTGCACCCTTCATCATAACATACATTTTCTTTACTTCACTTTGCATTAAACCATTACATTTATTTACAGCACAGTAGTAATATATCAATAGTGATTTCTATAATTACCTTTGTTTGTCATGCAATGTAATAGCAGAGTGCAGGCCTCCACTAAGGTCGCTCATTTCCCCTATACACACTGGCGGTTCTAGCTCTAATGACACCCTGGAGAGAATACCGCCCTGGCCGGCTGCCCATACTGCCCATATCTAAAACTGCCACTGCCTATGCACTCTTAAAACAAATGATTCTAAACAGAACCTTCTGTGGGACTGGGCACCCCTCTAGACAAAATGACAAAACAGTGACTTCTCTTTGTGTCTATTAATGACCTTTAATACAAAACCACAGAAACACTAATAGCCAAATAAAACAATGTAATCTGGGACAGCACGTCTCAAAAAATGTTATACACCAGCACTGCTTAGTTTACTTAGCACTTTCTGTGAGAAGGTGAGGGGAGGGACTTGAGGCAGTCAACCACTGTCAATCCTGTTAGTGCTGTAGAGTATTGATTCAGACTTTGTTGGCTCCTGTTGGCTGTGGGTTAAATATTAGTAATTCTGTGTTGTAGTAAGCTAACGATTAGAATTCTTTGGAAAAATCCTGGATCTAGACGTTGATCCGGATCACTCCCAAAAATGAATCAACTGTAAATGTTCCTTGTGTCATTCCTGACCTTCCCTGAACGTTTCATCCAAATCCGTTCAGTAGTTTATGTGTTGGACAGACAGACAATAAAAGAGAACAAAATAATAATACAAAATAGAATAACCTATTAAATATTTGACTAATAGAGATTACTTGGAAATTAACCATATTTACTATATTATTACCTATTTATTACCATATCACTAGTGAAGTGCTACCCTTTAACTTATACTGAGACATGCATGTAATAGAATTGGTCACATTGAATTGCTTAACGTAAGTTAATATCAGTGTGAATGTCCAATATAGGCCTACATCTTAGCAGTATTGGCAATTGTTAAGTGGTACCTCACCCAAAATAGATTGGGCAGGCTTTAGTCTTCTGCCCACCCTTATAGACAAGACAGCATGAAATAGTGTAAAATGCACTTTTTAAGTATTTTTTGTTAGCTATAATCACTGTTTGTACATGAAATATTTACCTTTCAAGTACTTTTTGTTTGTAGATTCTGCTCGAAATGGTGAACACACACATAGCATTTTTATATTTTTTATGGATAAGAGAAAACAAATGCACAATTATTCACAGATTCAAAAGTGTTTACTCCTGTGTCTCTCTGGGATTGCATTGATTACAAAGCCAACATTAAAAGGCCTTAATGAGGACCAGTGCTGCCTAAGACTATTAACCAACAACCACAAATTATTTCCAAGCTAGTCTGTGAATATGGTCCAATTTGAAAGGAAAGGGTGGGTTCTGCATGACTTCTTTGTGTTACTGTGGGTTCTTTCAGGGTACTCTAGGTTCTCCCCTTGATCTAATGACATGAATGTAAGGTGAAATGGTGAATGGAAGCTGCCTCATTATTGCATTGAAAGTGAATGGTTGTCTGTTAGTGTTTAGGGGGTGTTCACACAAAACACCACAAAGATGCTAGGTTGTTGTTGTTGTAAGTTGTTGTAAGTGGTTGTTTGTTGTTGTAAGTTGTTGTTATAAGTTGCT
The DNA here is from genome assembly GCA_036025475.1 of Philypnodon macrostomus. NCBI lineage: Eukaryota > Metazoa > Chordata > Actinopteri > Gobiiformes > Eleotridae > Philypnodon > Philypnodon macrostomus. The sequence goes on from JAVQKC010165469.1 coordinate 9,884, forward strand.
GTTTGTTGTTGTAAGTAGTTGTTTTATGTACTTGTTGTAAGTTGATGTTGTAAGTTGTTGTTGTAAGTTGTTGTAAGTTGTTGTTTGTTGTTGTAAGTTGGTGTAAGTAAATTGTTGTTGTTTGTTGTTGTAAGTTGTTGGTGTAAGTAAATTGTTGTTGTAAGTTGTTGTTGTAAGTTGTTGTTGTTGTAAGTTGTTTGTTGTTGTATGTAGTTGTAAGTAGTTGTTTGTTGTAAGTTATTGTTGTAAGTTGTTGTTTGTTGATGTAAGTTGTTGTTGTAAGTTGTTGTTTTTGTTGTGTAATGTCTTCTGTGGGGTTCACTGTGACCTCACTACAAATAGTTTCAAACCTACCAAAGTTTTTGCCATATCATTTACCTGGTTATCATTTCCTTTGCACTAGAAAATGTGATGATTAAATTCAACCACTCCATTTACACAATTAGTCAATCAATTCGATACATTCTAACATGTCTTTATAAAAAACATTTATAGTAGCATTGAATTGTTATGATCAGCTGCACTCAGACTTGGCTGGAGTATACGTGAGATGAAATTAGCAATGTAAAAATACCTCTTCACATCATCAGACTTCAAACACATATTATTAAACACCACACTTCCCTGACAGCTCTGAAATGTCACTGTGAAGCCCCATCTCATTCAAACTATGTTATACTGAATTGTGTTTAAAGGATGCCTACCCTGGCTTTAAATAGGCTTTATCTAAATGCCAGTGATTGTCAGTGATGTCTCTGGTATCGATTTGGCCCCTTTGTCACTTGTCCTTGTAGCCTTAGTAGCCACATCCCAGAGCCTTTAGATTCTGACAGCTTTTTCTATGTGCTCTATGTTGATTTGTTTCCTTAATGCTTTATAACCCTGCCACTGTCTCCCGGCAACTCACAGGCTGCCGCTTGTTACGTTTCTATCCCCCAAAGAGGCCCTGGTTCCTCTTAAACCTTTGATGCATGATGCTCTGTAAAATATGACTAGGTAACCTTACATAGAATAATCTTGGAAACAAATGGCCCTGAAAGGTCACCAGATAGTGTCAAAAATGTGCCCGTATATATACATATAGAGGGTGGGTGTCTGTAAGTGTCAGACCTGTTACTTTCTGGACATTGTATCAATCAATATTTATTTGTATAGCGCCTTACCAACAGCTAAACAGTGCACAAGGTGCTTCACACAAACAAACAACACAGTCCAAAACAGAAACATGAAAATTACAGAACTGTACAGACAGCATGTAGCAAAAGCCAGTTAGAATAGGTGAGTCTTTAGCTGTGATTTAAAGACAGTTAGAAGATCAGGTGGAAGAGAGTTCCAGTGTCTGGGAGCATACACTTCTTTTATCTGTACCTGGGGACCACTAGAGACACCTGCTTGGAGGAGAGCAGTGCCCTGACAGGCTGGCAAACAGTTAGCTGGTCAAATAGGTAGGATGGAAACAGGAGCACCTTAATACCCAACCACTTTGTACAGGGTGTACTCTACATAAGACTCATAGTTGCTGAATTTTATTAACTGGTAAATGTCAACAAAAAATCCAAAGCTTTTGCACCTGGCGAAAGAAGGTCCTAGGCTCTGCTACTGTCTCTAGTGTGCAGTATTTTACCGCAGTAGCTTGACAAGCCTAGGTTTCCAGTTCAAAATGTATAGTGGTCTATAGCAGGGGTTCCCAAAGTGAGGGTCAGGACGCCAAGCCCGTCCGTTTTGAACAGTTAGGAGGGAGTGGCCACAGTATGTCCCAGTGTTTCACAATGAGATTATTTGCCTCTCCCGCTACAATGCACATGGCAAGTTGGAAAGCCGATGTGTGCGGTGTTGCTAAGGAGACCTCCGCTGGTGTTGTCTATATTCTTTTAGGGGTAGCGGAAATAACAGCTGCTCTTGGTCCATTTTGATATAACATAATTGGACAAAAAAAAATCTTCTTGGAGCCCATATTAGGGAAGGCATTTTTGCTCTGACTTGAGGCAACAGCATACGTTGCGGTTTAGTTGCCTTTTTGTGTACATTTCACCCCATATTAAATGCCAGTATGTTTTGTCATTTTTACAAACAGATGAAAAAGGGCATATTTGGTGATATACCTTGACCAAATAAGTATGTAAATTGCACACAAAAAAGGCACACTAAAAAAAATTAACCACAGAGATTATGTTTTTTTCCCTATTGGCCTAATGTAATATTTCAGCTTCAACCCACACATAGATTGTATTTGAGATATCTTAAATTGTATCAATGTAAAATAGTTAATTGAAGTGTGAAAACACAATTTCTAGTTGGACTTCACAGAGACTGCCTCCGGAGCAAAACTCTTCGTGCAGCCTGATTGGTTTATCTGAAGTGATGCTTCTTCTCCAAAACATTTACTTAATTAAATTGAGACATTGAAAGATGTTGCTTGTCAATGATTACTTTATAAGTAGAGCAAAGTTATATTTTTTTCAGTGCATATAATCTGCTGTGGCAACCCCAAAATGTTTGTTTCACAGCTACTTTGACAGATGGTTTTGGAAAAAGTGCATTCACTGCTATGGTAGCCCTGCTGGGACACACTTTTGAACAAAATTCTTGGTGATGGGAATTTGATTAACATTTTTGGACAGAAAAACCATTCTGAGTGAACTTACGGCTGCAGTACAAAAACAGTAAAACAGTCTTTGATTGTCAACTATTTTTGATAAGTAGTTTATCATTTTTATAGTGGGCCATTTTTCTTGAGAGCGTTGGAGCAGCTATGGATGCATTGTGGGACTAATATTGTCTAATAATAAACTGAGCTGATTAGTTGCCTCAAAAGGTATACTAATATAATAATATACAACATTTACATTAATAATGCTCTTAATAATGGAATTTGTGCTCAAAAGTATAAAGTAAAGTGTGCTTATTCTGCAGTGCTCACTTTGTTTACTCGGGGCAGCTTTTAGAACAGAATCTGACCATACATTGGTTTAATGGATACTTGAATGTTATGTTTTCAAGACAGACATAATTTTGACCACAGCATACCGCTTAGTGCATATCAAAAGTGCCCACAATATAGATCCATTGATGGTACTGTAGCATTTACTGCATTCAGATGTCTTTTGTTTGGCACAGCTTTGTCCTGCCTCCCTCCCAGAGAAGCAGGTTTGAAAGTCAGATTCTCATTTGTGTCCTGTGTCTCCTGCTTCACCTCATTAATGGTGCTGGCTCCTGAGCTACAAAACACAAAGTCATTTAATCAGGAGCCACAGGAACTTTTTCAGGTTTCCTTTTAGTTCTATTGGAAAAACAGCTTGAAACCACTGCTCCAAGTACTCTGTTATAAAGACTATACAGCTCTGCACAGTCAACCTTTAAGAGGTGCTTTTTGTATACTGTACATATTTAGATTTATTACATTGTTTGTTCAGATAACAAAGCCTAGTCATGCTGCCTCCTTAACTACATATTTTTAAAATGTTATTTAGAGAAAAGGCAGTTTTTTTTTGCATATTTTGCTGCTTTGGCCTTACCCAGTCACTTTCTTACTCAATTATACCTGTTGAACTAAGATTGGCTTAATGTGATAAATGGTCCCTCAAAAGGGTTGTTTTTCAAATTTTGTTGGCCATAAAGCTGGCATTTCTAATAGCACTGCCCTGTCTTCCCTGACAAAATCATTGTTATACATTAAAAAAAAACTAAAACAGCTAGCATGTGTTTTGTGATAACACAAAATATGAATAACATTTTGAAGGCCTTAAAGTCCACACTTCAATTTGTAAGTACACTCAGATGCTAAGTGCCTATAAAGCCAAAATGTACCTACTTTACATCCAATTGATTGTTGCTTACATCTGATCTGAATTTTACAAAGTGCTAAAACACAAATATTGCATTCGCATATCTTGTAAAATACCACACCTGACTCAAATAAAGATCCAAACAATAACCCAGCTTTGGAAATATGAAACCTCAGAAATGAGAAGGGGCCTTGTTATATTGTGACTGGGCTGTTGTTGGAATATTTTACAAGGTAATTTCTTCTGCAATTGTTTGAAGTCAAGGCGAATGAAAGCCGTAAATCAGTGGAAGCGAGCGGGTGCCTTCTGGGGATGATTGTATGGTGTTGTGTTTCTGGAGCAAAACAAGGCCAGTGCCACAGACACAGAGATAATGTGATTGGCGTGTATTTTGATGACTGCTGAAGTGTCCAGGTGCCCTCTTATCTAATTCTCCATCGGAGCTGGGGAGGCTGGAGTCTATAATAGGCTCGTTATGGAAACCTGTTAAATTCATTATGAAAGGAAGCGGCGGTGACAGTGAAGGGCCAAGAGCTCGGTGGTTCTTCGGCTCGGTGGTTCTTCTGGCAGGAGGAGTCGTGTTTCTCATTTTCATTTAGTTTCATTAGATTGCACCTCGCTTTTTCAACGAGGCAGTTTAAATAAGATGAAATGCCGTTTTGCACCTCTGCCCACACGGAGACAATTCCGAAGACAAGGAACAAGACAGATTCAAACAATATCCTGGCCGGGATTCAGATTTTGGAGAGCAAACACCTTAGTGGATTGTGTGAAGAATACGAACTGATGTTACAAGTTGTGTTTTAGTAGTCCAACCTGCAAACATTTGGCAGGTTGGTTTAACATGAACATTAACAGGTTTTTTACCCAACTATGATTAGACAGGAATAAGGGTTAACATAATTTGGTTGCAAGTATTTTGAATTTGCAATGTTTAATATTCTAGTAGTTGGCTTGTTTAGTCTAGGGTAGGTTTATATGGAATGCCCAAATTGATGCAACTCCCACCATTTATCTGGGTTTTGGGCTGGCACAAAGATGGCGTAGTAACTTGACTTTTAGCCCTAAGATTTGGACTCCAGTCTCGGGCATGGCAGGTGGGCATATCGACCTCTCATCGAGTCTCATCGAAATAAACAGTACAGACCAAACGTTTGGATACACCTTCTCATTCAATGAGTTTCCTTTCTTTTCATGACTTTTGACATTGTAGCTTCACACTGAAGACATCAAAACTATGAATTAACACATGTGGAAATACGTACTTAAAAAAAAGTGTCAAACAACTGAAAATACACCTTATATTCTAGTTTCTTCAAAGTAGCCCCTTTTGCTCTGATTACTGCTTTGCACACACTCTGCCCTGTCAGGGTTAATAAGTGTCATGAAAATAAAGAAAACTCATTGAGTGAATGAGGTCTGTCCAAACTTTTGGTCTGTACTGTATATTCTTAATTAATTATTCTTAATTAATCAAATCATCAAGAACCAACCCAAAAAGTGCACTCGTTTGTGACCCATTAAGATCTGTATCCTAACTTATATGAACCTTGGCACTAGGGATATCACTTTATTTAGTCACGATAATTATAAATGATTAATGACTTTGTCTCAAACTACTGCCATCAATGTCTTCATAGGACCTTTGTAAATGTACTTTAGAACTTTATATCCTGATACTATCTTTTATCGCCTTGAGGCTCACTCTTGCTCCCCATTTGGTTGTCCAGTCCAGTTGGCCCCATGTTTGCTTGATAATAAATATGATAAATAAAATCAGTGTGATGCCCTTCAAGACACATGGCAAAACCAGTCAGGGTCCAAATGTTAATCAGGTGAAAAGTGGGAGAGATACCAAAATGAACCAACAGCCAGTGTATGGAATAATAATGGAAAGTCATTCAGCCCGCACCACAATTACCCAGGCTTTACCACGCCAAGGTCATCATTTTGTGTTGGGTTTTTGAAAAGAATGGTGGCGTAGCGGTGGTAAGGCTCGCCATTCAACACTAACAAGCCTCCTGATGCATCGTGTGACCACCTCTCATCGCCCAGATTAAATATAAATGTGCTCCTGACCTCTATACATACTCTCAATGTTCAGTTTTTGGTGGACTCACAGAAACCCTGCACATACAAAAGAATGGGTGGGTGACGTTTACTGAGACATTAATTATAATAACAATAATAATGCATTAGTTTTATACAGCACTTTTCTCAAGACTCAAAGACACTTTACATTACATTATTGATTCACTCCACAGTCACAGTCACACCCGGTGGTGGTAAGCTACTTGTGTAGCCACAGCTGCCCTGGGGCACACTGACAGAGGGGGTGGCTGCCTGTCTGCGCCTAAAGCCCCTCCAACCACCACCACCACATTCATTCATTCATTCCTACTATAATAAGTACTGTTTTGAGCTGGCATTTAGCTTCAAATTAGAGCTGCCAAGGGAATGCCAGTGATGTGGGAGGAGAGGAATGAGATGAGAGACATTATTGTAACATTTCAATTGCATGTCTCTTATCAGTGGAAAAAAAATGTTCAGTTTCTGGTGTTGAGCCACGTACATGAATCCATATAATTGAAATGTGTTCGTGCCAAAATGTTAATTGACTGCACCTTTTCTGGCTCACTAATGTAACGCAATCATCCACAGCTGTTTGTTGGTTCATTGGTCACTGGCAGGACACAACTGCAATCATTTACATACGATCTGATGGAAGACTAACATGTGGGTTCATCATTTTCAATTTATACAGTATTATAGACAAAATGGATACTCTATAAATACTGTATACAGTATTATAGACAAAATGGATACTCTATAAATACTGTATACAGTATTATGGACAAAATGGATATGTATGCATGTATGTAGTGCACAGCAATGATTTACTGCATTTGACCCATCTTTCAAAACCACTAGAGCGACCGGTCATGGGCAGTGGGCAAACACAGTGCAGCGGCCAGGGCCCTTCTCCAGATCTCATTTAGGACCTAGCTGGACTATTAGCCTACTGTGCATGCTTTTTGATGATGGACACCAGAGTACGCAAATTCACAGAGAAAAGGACCGGGAACCATCTTACTGTGACTACTCTTACTAACCACTCTGGGCTGCCTGACTGTCTAAGTCTATATATTGCATGTTTTGAGTAAAAAGACCTATTGCTGCCAAGTCAAATTGCAATATGGCTGTATTTAGGCTCCAAAATGTGTTGAATTTTTAATTAAAACGTATCTGCATGTCTGATAAAGCTACGGTTGCAACTGGCTCCGCAGGGTCGGGCTTAAGTTGACATAAAAGGGTCTTCTATTGGCTGTAGGTCAAAGCTGCTTTCAACGTCACTGTCACTCAAAATAACACCCCACAGCTTTGTATCTGGTATTTAACCCTATAGGTATCTTCTAGGTGATCTACAGGGTATCAGCACATCTGTTGGATTGATTATTATTATTATTACAAAACACTGTCACCTTAAGGGAGGGCATTTACCAATTGCAAGTGATTTTTGTTTTCATCTGTCAATTTCTGTAATCTAATGAAAATTGTGCTGGAAATCTGGGTCAAGATAAGGCTAAGCTGTGGTAAACGGATATTAAATCTACTTATTATTTTGATACAAAACACAAAACCAGGTCTGGATAATCTGATTGTCAAAATATGTACAGTAGGTCGCCAGCTTTCACACAGACCATTGGTTTTTTTTTAAGCATTTTTGTTGGGAAAGGCACTAAAGTGATTTACATTATCATAATGCTAAGTGAGCGTTGATCTGAATCGATGATCGAGTCAAGGGTTTTTACTGAATCTTTTTATTGTGACATTAGCCCATTGTCTTGACTTTTTTCCCAAACCATTTACAAAACAGCATGACTTGCATTATTCTCTAGCTCTGGTGTTCGTAATGTTAAGAATTACCTTCAGAGTGATGTTTTTAAGTAGTGTGTCTTCCAAAACCGCCTGCAGCTTCCTGTTGATCTCCAACGAGAGGTCAAGGGTCAGTCCGCTGTCTGCTGGATGGGACGTGTACAGAGACGCCATGATGCCCCCCCGACGGCTCAGGTGCGCTTTGTTTATGTCCGACGCCTCTGACGAAAGAGCGCCCGTCTCCTCTCTTAGCACATAGCTTTGGATAATTCTGTTGGGAAAGAAGTGGACATAGGTCAAAGCCACTTCAAAAGGAGACAGAAAATGAAACGTCACTGGCAGAAAACTGAAATAAAAATGGGATTTGCAGGTAGGGGGAAGAACTCCATTTTCAGCATGAAATTCAGCAGACATTACATAAATAGTAATTTCATTTTGACCTCAATAGATACAGAGCCACTGAAATTATGATTGCTGTTTTTCATTTCCATATTTTTTTCAGACTGGCACAATGATTGAATAGCCTGCCAGATGTCAATTAATTAAATACAACCATGTTTATGATACATTTTCATCTCCGTAATGATATAGTCATTTTGGGTCAAGTTGTGGAAGGGGGACTTATTAAGGGCTGTAAAAGTCCTATCATCCAATTTACCCAGAAAAAAAACTCAATTTATCTAAACACATAGCTGCCATAGTGAGTCATATTCATTACGGTCTTCATGCAACAGATAAAAAAAATTAAATCAGAACTACCGTAGGTGTAAATATATGAATAAAATGAATCAATGCAGATTTATTACGACAAAACCAGAACTAAACCAAGTCTAAACAAGGACTAAATCCTGCCTTAAATAGAACTGGTCTAAACTGTTCCTACATTTTATAATGATGACATACAAAACTGTCTCTAAATGTAACTTAAAGCTCTCCCCGAGTACCTAGAAAGAGCCTGCGTACCAATGGTGCCACTCATCCCACAAGAACCACTACGCTCAGCTGCAGGTGATGTTAAAGGATATTAGTGTCTGAGTCCCAACCTTTTTCTATTGAGTCACATAATGGAGAACAAGACTGTAACAGACTTAAGGCATTATGAGATAGATCGCAAAAACAATGCATAGAGTTAACTGAAATACAGGGCTTTTAGAAGTAATTGAGCAATCTTTGTTTTTCAGGTTAAGTTATGTAATAGTCTGCGTTTGACAGCCATGTCCAGACAGACGAGGTCACAACCAGCCCCCTGTAAACTTCAAACATGGATACAGTACAAATGATGTAAAAAAAACCCAAACGCAAAACAGTGAGTTAAGTTAAGTTGCCTTACATTACAACATTATGGATGTCACTGGGCAAAAGAAGAACTCCTCAGGCTAAAAAAGGGCTCGTCTTTATATCATGAGGATGGAATTTTTCAATAGTAATACCTAGAGCAATGTAAAATAGTGCATAAATAAACCAAAAAGCAAAACCAAAATGATTGAGCACAAATGATTATTGTCACGTTATGAAAATGAAGAAAACAGGCCAGTGACTTCTGATAAAGTGGTGCCCAATCAATATATACATTTTTCTATCTGTCTATTTTGAAGTCTTTATCAGAAATCACACAGCATAGAGCACTACCACTTATTTTAACTACAGTTTAGACTAAATAAAACAAAACAAAAAAACACAACTATAAAGTGCAAAAAAACTATCTATGAAAGCACTAAAAGACACAGGTCACCAGGATGTCCGGCTCCCGCACATGCGCACACGTTCAGATAGCTTGCACAGGCAGAAATATGAGACTTACCTCTAACTAGACTTTACATGGGTCCATACTTAGACCCCAGTCCCATTTCGACAGTGTTTAATAAAAACAAAAAAGTGACAGAAATTAAAGATGTGGCGAGATGAGGACGTGTGAATGGAATACCCATGAGTCTGAAGGATGAAGGAAGCAGACAATGAAAGCTTACACCAGTTTTTCACCCAATTTATGAAGTTGGATTTTGTTGGATTGTTACATAAAAAACATTTACCCCATATAAAAAAGTACAGTATAAAAATCTAGAAGCATTTGGAGAGAACATACCTAATTCAGGGGTAAATGCTACATCTGTTAAGTTGCAAAGCAATTGTAATCTAGCATCTTGCAAAATGGTAAATAATCTACAAAAATCTTCACAATCTTGTGGCTGGAATGATTATACTTGCACTATCCTGCAATGGTACATTATTTTTTTAATTCCTTGATCCAGACAGTGTATTGAATCTACATCAAAAATATTTTTTGCTAAAAGACTAACAAACCAACCACTAAACAACACTGATTGGTTAACGGAGGTAACTTTTATTCGTGTGGTGTGAGGTAATCTTATGACTTGTGTCATACTTTGGTTTGTGTTTACCAGTTAAAAGCTGCAGGGAACTCTCAGGTTTGACAATATGCAGATGCTCTTGATAACCTTCAAATGATCTCATCCATTATACCCAACATATTCTGCAGGTGCACATCCTCCCCAGCTTACAAAAAAAACTACTTTGCCAGGGTCTGCAGTTATCAAGGATTGCATCCCTGACGTAGTGAAAGGCTCTGCATAGGACCTCCCCCAGACCTCCCCTTGTTTTGTTCAGATCATGTCTCCGTTTCATTTGAATTCAACTCACATAAAAAGACCATTTAGACTTGATGGTGATATTAACCAGGTGTAGGGTTGAAGGACAAACAACGCCCTTGAACAAAGTGGTTTGGCTCATTTTAGATTATACAACTATGGGTAAAAGATAACATGGACAATATGGTGCAAAGTAAAGGTTTTAAAATAAGCAAATTGAGATTATTTTTGACCCATTTACAAAATGCAAAGTGTGCACCCAGAAAAAACTTGCCTTCAGATGTACACATTAGGCCTCACTCTTTCATCAGTGGTCGTTGGCTGCTTACATTTTTCTGTCTCTTTATGCTCATCTCAGACAGACTCAAAAATGTTGCGCTCAGGTTTGAGGCACTAAACTGAGGAAGAATACTAACTAGACGCCTTCACTGCATTCCTTATCACTTACCTAAAACATTTGCACAGTACTGTATGGATAATTTTCTGCCATATTTTGCTCGCTATCAAAGCCCCACTATAATCTTGTATTCCACATTTCTGAGTCCATTTTCACCACCTGCTTGAGGCTTTACAGTTATCTTGTCTGTGTTCACCAGGCCGTCCTAGAGGGATTGTGGGAGAAAGGCAAAAAGGACAAATTCAACATCCACACATCCGTCGAGAAACACCCCCTGCCTTGCCTGAGATTTTTATAAAGCTAAATTTAGCAGCGTAACCGTGGGATTCGTCCTCGATTTTAACTCTTGAATGTAGGTTGAGGCTAATAGATTCAATCCAAGTGTTACGCCAGAAAACACATGTGTAGCAGGAGCAGATGTCCAAACTTAGAGCAATAACTTAAAATAGAATCTAAATCGAGTGAGTTTACCTGCAATGCAATAGTCAGGTAAACAGTATTTTAGTATTACATTTGCCAGGGTAAGGTCATAATCAGATCAAGCAAACATTATTAAAACATGCAAACACCCTAATGGCATTTTTGCTTATGCTCATATTTATCTGGCTCCCAATGAAAAAAATAGTGTGGATAATTTCACATTACATTCAAGACCAACACACTAAATTGTTCCTCCCAGCCCCTCCTGTCTCACAGCTCAAATCATAATGTTCTCTTTTTACCCAATATTGGCATATCATATATCTTGCTAACCGACTATTATCTTAACCTGAATATAAACCTAAATCAAAATGTAATGTCCCTTGCAAATGCAGTCATTGAGAACTTTATACAATGATTTCATAAACCATTGTACTTTTTTCTACTTAATTCTACTCACTGAGCAGGCTACTCGAGATGGCTTACAATTCTATTTGAGGAAGCTGAAAACCATATATCCTAAATATATTCCAGGCACATCGCCCCACACCACACATGAATGTGTGATTACCCTGGTCCTAATGTCCTTCATTCACTCGTTCTCGTGTGAAGACTTCAGCTCTGAATTGACAAAAACATAATTAATCTATAGTGATCCTCTGCTGCTCCCAGTCCACTCAACTATAAAAGGCTCTGGCAGAAGTTTGTCACAAATCATCATTAAAAGTCTGAAGACGATCGACTGAGATGGTGAGAGGCAGTGGGGCTGTGTAAGCAACTATGTTCTCAAGGTTAGCCCATGTAGTTATGTATGCTCCTGTAAATCACATTAGCTGAACTTTGTATGCAACAATCGTGGCAGCAAACTGGAAAGCTAATAAATGTGGCACATTTCAATGCTACAGATTTGTAGTACTGTGCAAATGTTCAGATCAATAAAAACATGCCGTTAAGTAAATAGTCTTGAATTAGCTTAACTATAGAACATAATTACCATTATTAAAATCTGACTCAGTAATGTTGAGATCAGGTTTGTTGAGTTAAAATCGGGTTAAGATAGTTACTAATAGAAGCCAAGGCAATGGGACACAATACAAACATGAAACGTGTCTAAACATTTACACAGTACTGTTTGTTTGTAGTTTGAAATAGCTGTTCTGAATTTTCCTTCCTTGTTATTTTTCTTCTTCTGTTGTTCCACTCACTTTGTCTTTTTGCGGATCTCCTCCACCAGCTGTTTGATATGGTCCTCCATGAACTCGATCTTCTCCTGCTTACGAGCCAAGGCCTTCTGCAGACGGACAATACGCTCCACCAGCACAGCCTTGTCCACCTCCGGGAAACTGTCCGTGACCACCACAGAATGTCCCGACTGGCTTTCAGGGGATCGCTCTTCAACGCTGCCGCTCCCACCATGCCGTGTATTCAAGGAGCCTTAAAAATACATCAATGGAAATTAAAACTTGCATCTAATAACAGACTTTAGACTTTATGAGCTTCCATACCTGAAGAACTGGAGCGACTGCCCATGCTACCAGCATCTCGGTCACAGCCTCCATTTTCAACCTGCTCCAATCTTTTTCGAGCTGTAAAAGATCAAAGTGGGAACTGTTTAATTAATGTACTGATATTATGAGTTACAACAAAGGCAAACAGTACAACTAGCAGAAAAGCGAGCAGCATTTTAGCATACAATGACTGGCCACATTATTAGGTAGAACTTGCACCTAGTATAGCTTTCTGCTGCTGAAGCCCACGTTTAGCATTATGTGTGTTTAGATGTTTTTTTTTTTTTTTTTTTTACAGCTATTGGTTGCAACATGTGTTTATTTGAATTACTGTTTCCAGGCCATTCTCTGCTAACTGGATATGTTCTGCTTTCTGGGCCCGTTCACTGTCAGGAGATTAGCCACATAGCGTAAAATAAAGCAATGTAGATGTATACAGAAAATGTTAACCTTAACCTGCATGCAATAGCTTTCAAAAAGGTCTAATAGGGAAGGAATTCATTATTGTTTGTATAAAAAAAACATGCTGAAAAGCTGACAGACTTTTACATAGTGCAAATCTGAGAATACATTTCAGGGATCCCAGCTATAATTAATGTATCCACAAAGAAAGCAAAAAGGAACGTCAAAGCTATGCATAAATTATGATTTGTCTGAACTCTCTGAAACGTCTGCCTGAATAAATGTGGCACAGGGTGTTTTTTTGCAGGAGTGCAGGCTCAGCAAACCTGCGCTGCATGAGCAAAATCTCAAAAATGAATATTCTGGTGTCATGTTATCAGACTGGCTGCTTGACGAATCATCCCAGGATACCAGAGGGAAATTGACACGTCACTCTAATATGTCAGCTACTGTATAAAAGAATTCTGCATAGGCAAGGCAGTCATTCACATTATTTTGTAAAGAGTACTGCAGAGAAGTTAGTTGATTCCCTAAAGATCTAATGTTCTGTCTTATTTCCTCAATGGCTGCCTACTTCATCTGCATATGGCCCAAAAATATATATTATATTTTGGTTGCATTTTAAAGTGTAAATAAATATACATCACAAATCCCCTGTCCGAGCATCTGAGATGAAACGTAGACAGAAAATATTTAGACTTGAAATAATTGACTTCAATAAAGAACGGATGCCAAATGCCTGTGATCCCACTGCATAATCCCTGAATCCCCATATGTGGATGAATTAGGCCCTATAATGATAGAGCTGCTGCATCAATGTCAACACAAATTATAAAGTGATAGTTTCCTGACCTTGTGTGAGTTGCTTCGTCAAGTCCTTGATGTTGGCAGTCTGCTTTCTTTTCTGAGTCATTAGCTCATCCCGCAGCTCTTCCACTCTGGTTTTGAGCTTGGCCACCTCCGTCTGAAGGGCTGTCCTGTTCTCCTGCAAGGCCTGGACCTCCTGCTGTCTCAAGACCTCTTCTTGTTTTAGATGTCGAGACTAAGAATCATTTGTGGAGGGAAAAAAATAAAAAATAAATAAAGAATTATATGCAATAACTATGTCGAATCTCTCTGGGGATTGTCTTTTGACATAGTTTGTGCATTGTTGAAAGAATACATTCAATTTAGATGAGGCTTTCGAGGCTAGTTTAATCTTATCAAACTGGGCTAAACCAGAAGTAAACCTGCACTCAAATGAAGGCCTAAAAAGACTAAACCAGGACTCAACAGGGCATAACCATGACTAAACTGATGACCAAATCATGGCAAGATTAGGCTTTCAGTTAGTGTGACCAAACAAGCAATACATTTATCTCTAAACAGATTTCTCAAAGATGCTAAAATTATGATAAACAACACATCTGAAATATATTATGCAAAGATACAGCGTGGGGCGCATCTTTGTGTCTCACACTGTAACTTTGTTTTTTACTTCCCAACCTTGTCCTCCAGTTGACGGCTGGTCTCTTCTTGCAGGGCTTGGAGCTCTGTGAAGTTGCTGGTGAGCTGGTCCAGTTGAGCCTGTAGTGTGTTACTCTCTGACTGAAGCTGAGCGTTCTTACTGCTCAGCTTCTCAGTGAAACCCAGCAGCTCAGCCTCTCGCTCCCTGCTGCCCTGGACGTCATTATGGAGATCGGACATTTGGTTCGTCAAACTGTCCACTTCCTCACGCAGGCTGGCAATCTCCTGCTGGTCACTGTATTGAAAGAAAAATATTCAGTTCATTAATTTCAATATTGCATCATAACAACACAGGCAAGACAAGACTAATGTGTATTTCAGGAACAGTTTGTCTAATGGAGTATATATGCACAACCATCTCTAGGGTTTACAGAGAATAGTCCAAACAAGAGAGTGGTGGGTCTGGAGTGAAAATGCCTTGTTGAAGCTAGAGGCTGGGATACAACAGTCAGACAGATTCAAGGTCTAACTAATGAAGTGGCCAGTGAGTTTACATAGTAAAGTTTCTCAAAACGCAGCTTAGAAATAACTAGCTCGAAAAGATGGTAGTGATTAGTGGAAAAATTGTAACATAAATTGGCACCATGTCATAAAGATGAAGAGGATTGCTTTTGCATATATTAATTTGGGTCAACTCCACACACTTTAGGCTCTGGTGGAAATAGAAAATGTTTCTATGAGTGAAAAAAGGAGTTTGAGTTTCAAGTCATCTGTGCTCGGCTGGCTCAGTCCCGCTCTCACAAAAGGGACTCGCTTCCCTCGCTGCCCTCTGTGCTATATCCGTCACTGACCTATCTTTAAATCCTCTGATAAGGTATTCAAAAAAGGCACAAGGGCTGAATAGCTCCACTAAAAGCACGTATAACTTACATTTACATTAGCATTTCAAAATCAATCCATCCTGAAAATAGCTGACATTCAACAGGAGGTATTACACATTTTACAGCCTACACGGCAATCAACAACCTGTCTGGTTTATCAGAGAAATGCTTTTCCTTGGAATTCTCCCACTTTATGTCAGGCACGTACAGTTAGAAGGATCATTTTATTCTGAAAATGTAGGGTTGTTGTTTTTATACAACATATAAATCTGTGATCAGTGAATGCATGGACTGATTTGATAGCATAGCACAATCCATAATATACATATTTTATATTTTGTACTTGTTGGTTTATTATGGGCTAAATCTTCAGGGCTAATAGAACGCTGTAAGGTTTTTACTTGTTCACACATCTTTGTATTTGATTGTAATTTAAATCTGTATTGTAATCTCTAATAGTATAATGTTCTACAAATGTTCAGCCTGAATCACTGCACTTCCAGAAGTTAATTACAGCAATGCATTGTGAATGAAGCCCCAAATACAGGTTTTGGGTACTTTGTAAACGTACACAAAAGATTGCCCGCATGATTGTTATTGATTTGCCTCTATTGTATGTGTGCAGTATAATTAACAGTGAACATGTACCATTGTTGGCGTTCTTCCAGTTTGGTGATCTCCTCCAGCTTCTCTCTCTGTCGCCCGATCTCTGCCTTCTGTCTGTTGATGATTTCCCTGTACTTGCTCAGCTCGTCTTCCCAACGCGGTCGCTCATCCTCCAAGCATTTTAACTAAACAAAAGGTAGACAAATAAACTAACCCTGGAGCCATTCAAGCCATGAGGATGACTTTATGTTTGTAGAAGATACCTTGGTACGCAGCGTCTCCAGTTCATCTATAGACTCCTTGTAGCTTTTCTTCAGATCTTCAAGCTCCTTTGCCTTGACTCTGTGCACCTGACAGATGACATCAAATTTTACATTTAACATGCGATCTTTAGACATATAGCATATACAGTCACTGACCACTTTATTAGGTAGACCCTAATAAGGTGGCCCGGTGTGGTCTATCAATTTAAGTGTTTGATTTCGGTCATCCGGCAGCAACAAAATGGCCAGTGAGTGTAGAGCAGCTACCCTTGTTCATCTTAATGAGAAATTTCAGATAGATGATTAGACCAGTTGAAGCAAGCACATTTGGAAGCTAGCCATGTGTGACAGTATTTTAACTTATTTTAACTTTTTTTATTTTTATTTGGGCATCATGTGAGAGAATACTGCATGCTGCATTATTTATGACTAATTTAGCACACTTAAAAATAAACACAAACATGAACTCGTTCTGAAATCAGCACAGCAGGAGTAGCCCCCCTAAGGAAGCGACAGGAAATACAGTATTTTGCAGCAGCTTTAGTAAATTGAATTGAGATATTAGAAGCTGTTGCAACCATTCACAAATTGCCTATTAATAAAATGGTCTAAGTATACCCGCTTAACAGCGACTGAGGCAGAATCGAGGCAGGAAATAGGTTTGTTGAAAAGCACATCTTCATGTTGATTGTCGGCAATTTATTTTTGGTTCCGCTCAGAACGGGCCACACAGGAAGAAAAACAGGTCATTGTGTTTAAATTGTGTCTATGTCTTAATGAGAGTGCATACGTGTCTGCCTGTAGAGACAGATCTTACACGGGTACATCTTATAAGGGTCAAGTAGACCACCAGCGAAAAGCTAATGAATGCTTGACCTTGACATATGATTTGAATGTACATGTTTATATCTGAAACCATGTATGTGCACAGTGCTGGTCACCTCTAGTTGGTCAGTTTGTTCCTGCTTGTGTTTCTCCAGCTCTCCTTTAGTTTCTCGAAGTTTCGCATCCAGCTCATTGGACCTAATCTCTTCGGACTCCTGAAAAACAAAAAAGCCATAAAATGTATGAAAGAAATAAAAAGTCAGATAATAACTTTGAAATAATGATGCTTCTGTGAATGATTGTTAGTTTCTTATAAGCCCAGGCCGGTACAGTTAATCCATGTATCAAGACAGTGTAAATAATTCTAGAGAGCTCTTTACCACCATCAAAAGGTTAAAAAGAAAACTGCCTCCCTGGTCCAAAAATGAATCCCATTTTATGTAGAGTTCAATTACTGTATGCTCACGTTGGGCGTTAATGCTGTATGATAATATTTTGGTGAATAAAGAATTATAATTATTCACACAATATATTTCATACCATCAAATTTTAGATTCATATACAGTCTAGTTAAAGTTTGGCTCAGTTCTGATGTAAAAATTCAGTAAAACATTTGGCATTTCAATGTGAGCTGGCGGAGAAAGCATACAGTAGACACACAAAGAACAGTGATACATGCGTGTGATAATTGTCACAGACCTGGTATGTTCGGATCATGTCCTGGCAGTTTTTACGGATCTGCTCGGTCTCTTCTTTCGCCTGAGTCAGTTTAGAAGTGGTTTCTCTGAGCTTGTCTTTTGTCTCCTACACACACACACACACACACACACACACACACACAGACACACACATAAACACACCTTCAGTTACACTGTAAACGCTGTCACGGTTAATACATTTGTTCTTTCTGAAAGGCTGTTAAAAATAAAGGCATTGTAATAATCATTGACAAAAATAGCTGCATCCTTGATGAAGATTACCTTGCAGCAACATCACTGTATCATTTGCACCACATTTAGTTTAATCACATGTCAAGCCTAATCATGCTTTTAATGGAGTGAGACTAAATTAACTAACAGTGGGGGGGGTGCCATTTGTATACTCAAAATAGAAAACAATATAGAAACAACAATCAGTGACAGTGAAACATAATATAACATTAGTCAGTGTTTTCCATCAATAGAAGAGACTATGATGATGCCACCCACATGGCTTATGGTCTAAACAGCAGCTGGAAAAATCAACACATAGTATAACAGGTGATATGGTTTGCTATTGTTACATTATCATATATATTAAAAATGATCTATACTGTGATAAAGAGGACTGCTTACAGGTTAAACTGAGAAAATAATTGAGATTTCTCCCCCATTTCTACTGCATTTAATAAGAGGGTTTACTTTAACTAAACAAAAGCGCCAGTGCTACCTTGGGCTCATAAGAAATCTATAGGAAAAACTGGGTTAGTAATACAACAGTAAAATCTGTAATAAAATATGAGCTGAATTACCTTGTGGGCATCAGCTTCACTTTTTAATTTATTTTGAGCCCATTTGACTTTGATAAGATGCGAGTTGAGCTCTTCTTTTAACTTTTCCACCTCCCGAGAAAGTCTGTTGACCTCTCCTTCCTACAAATATAAGTACACTGTTATGAGGTTTACAGCCATGCAGACATTGACTATAGGCTTAAATGCAGTAATCGATTTCCATACCTTGGCTTCACACAGCTGCTGCAGCCTGCCCTTGTCCTGGGCCAGCTGGTTCCCTCTGAGAGCCTGCCGGTCCACCTCTTTAGTGGCTTCTCGGAGCCTCTTCTCTAGACTCTCTTTGTCTCGTCTGAGGTCCAGGGCCTCCTTCTCCCCACGCACATACTTCATCACCATGGCCTCCTTCTCTTGGCGGGCTTCATCACACTTCTTGTTCATCTGAAACCCATGTTACACAAAATTACTAATAGAAGCAGCGTCCATAGACTTCCTTTGAGACTATGGTAGCACTGTAGTAATAGTAGTTAATATCTCCATTTAACCTTTAAGCAGTCGTTTTTAATCACAGTATAGTTACTTTTTTAATGTCTATGGCAAAAAACTAGCAAAAATCTTCTGTTATACCATTTAATTTTCCAGCTTGCTTGTGGCTGCCATAGTCTCTTCTATTGATGAGAAACACTGGTAGAGATGTTTTAGATACATTAATGACCCCTTTATTCATATTCTTCTTCATATAACTAACATATCCAGTCATGTACTCAAGTCCTTGTTTACATTACGTTTTAAACCTTTTGGCCAAAGTGTTCAACCATCCTAGTCAGCTTTCTACCAAGGAGTACTGCCTCAGAAAGCGCTTACAGAGACACCACCAGCTTTTGTTCACTCAACGATGAAATTAAAAATTGTGAAGTGTAACAAAACTGTCAGGAGCTAAAGTAGAAAACACATTTTAGCTTTTGTGGAAACTACAGGTCGAAAAATGCATTTGTCTGCAATATTCAATTACTGAATGCTTACGGATGCAATACCAACAATTTGGTGTGCAAGGAACCATGACTGTTGTCTTTTGCTTGTATTGGAAACATGGATAAGGCTCGGTCAGGGAAAAATACTTCTAATGTTTAAACTTCAGATTAAATTGTGCATGGCTTACTGCAAAGTTTAGTGGTAGTAGTGATGCAAAAATATGTAAAAAAATAATCTATAAACTAAGGGAGATCTATGTTATAAATGTGGCTCATGGGGAAAGCTGTGTGTGAGTAGTGGGGTCCAACTTGTACCTGTTCCATTCTGTAGGTCATCTCCTTTTGCATTTGCTGAAGCGAGGACTTAGTCGCTTGTTCCTTGTGAATGAACTTATCTTTTGATTCTTTGAGCTCTCGCATCAGCTCCTCCACCCTGCTCTCCAACTACAAACACATACAGGTATACAGGGTGAGCAACTAGTTGGGTGACATTTCAGCCTTGACCACACCTGCTTTTTATATCACGAGGGCACCTGAAACTCAGTGTTGGGAGGAATTTAAGAAAAAGAATTGTATGGGAAAGATTTTTGGAGTGTTCTCTGCACTCAAATATCATAAATATATTGTTTTAACATATTTATTTTAAAATGTAGCATAGTTGCAAACAATAAACAGTAAAATGTAGTGAAGTCAATTTGTTTATACTGAACTCAGCTATTCAGGCAAAGCTGTGGTGTTTGCCTAAACCAGAGCCACCAGAGGTCCATAAAATTTGAACGACGCAGCATCAAAATAGTTCCAACTTCGCACAATTCTCAATGCATTTGAATAGCACATTTAGGTTGAGTGGCTACTCCTGGAACAAATGATATTAAGGAAGTGCTGTTTAAATTTGGCCCATTGTCGCAGATGGAGTTGTCGTAACTCTGCTCATCTCTATGACTCTGGCCTGAACTAATTGCAGTGTCTCCCATAGCAACAGTGGTGTACAACAATGCAAATGAATAGGAACGACTTTTCTTTTATAGCTCTAACTTGTAAATGGATAAATGCAGCAGATCTATACATTAGATAGTCATTATATATATATATATATATAATGACTATCATCAGTTCTCCCGGTCACATTCATTGTGTGTTCTTGCAGGTTTGTTTGCCCTGTCTAATCATTGTCTTTACAGGGTAGTCTCATGATTTAATGAGGTTTTACTGTGCCTGGTGTCTCTACACACCATATGTTCTCTGTGTCAAATTCTAAATGTCGTTGGTAATCTATAGAATGTAAATACAATGGCTAAATACATTTACAGAGGCAAAATATTTATAGCTCTCACAATTCCTGGATGTCTAGTCAACGCAGAGGAAGTACAGCTTCCCTCAAAAAAATCAACTAAAGGTGAACCTTACAATAGGGGCCTATATTGTAGTATTATTGTATTAACTGTATTAGTCCAAATAACAACAGGTTTAGTTAACATTATAAAACATTTTAAAACACTAAAATATATGATCTCAGACAGGACATACCTTGCTAATAGTGGCCATGTGCAGTTTTTCTGTCTCAGACCGCTTCTTCAGCTCTTCTCTCATTGTGTCCTTTTCTGAACAGATGCCCAAGATCAGCTCCTGGTGCCTTTTGTTTTCCTCCAGCAACCTATGCACCCAAACACAAGATACGAGTTTCTTAGTTCATTTAACATGTCCTGAGGCTTGTTAGTTGCTGCAAAGACTATACAAGATTTCTTCTAAGTTCTGTTTTTGCAGAATAATCTCATTGTTTATTTTCCCAGAGCAGCTTAAGCAGGCCAAACCTAGGTGAACAATGTTGGCATGTAGCGATAATGTTTACGCAATATCAAAATGATGAAAGTGGTGTACTACAAAATGTTAACAAAAGGCTCTCAACTTAAACAAAATATACAAAGCAGTAGTTTACCTTTTAATAGCTTTTTCCTGTTGTGCATACTTGTACTGAACACATTTTTCGAAGACTACCATGCAGCCCTCCTGGTCCGGGGGTAGTCCATTGATAGTGGGGCTTTCCTTCCCTCCATTTGTATGTTCATTTTCAGATATTTGACAAGATAAAAGCTCTGACTCCAACTCATCCAGCAGTGATTCCCGTGATAGCGAACGCTGAATCTGGGACATAAGATTTCGGCTGCAGTCTGTGTCATACGGGCTTGAGGAGAAATGAGAAGGTGCTGGAGCATTGGCACTGGTTTGTGGACTAGAAGCAGGACTAACAGGGTCTGAGTTGGGGGTAGATGGACCATTAGAAATCCCAGATGTGGTTGTCGGGTCTGTGGGTGAGTGTGAAGAGCTTTGTTTAGAGGATGACAAATTTACAGCTAATCCTTCATCAATGGGCAAGGACCCTATAGAAGAACTAGTAACCACAACCAATGGGTTTTCTGAGCTGTCCAGAGTAAGTGCAGGAGTACTATTGATATTATGAGTCAATAAGGTTTCATTAGTGCCTTCAAGAACAGGGGCGTCTTCTTCTACAAAAGTCGTTGAATTGACAGGGGGAATCGACACTGCATTGGTTTGATTTGAAAAACTATCACATTCAGTAGAAAGACTTGATTGGATAACTTCATCAAGAACCAGCTCAGTGCCCTGTACCAGAGATTCTGTGTCTGACTCCTTTGTGTTTGTTGTATCCATCAAAACATCTGTGATTGTTTCAATTATTCCAACGTCTTCTTCATCTTTTACTTGATTGTCCTTGTCTTCATTTGTCAGAGTTAGCCGTTCTTCAGTTTCTGGGTTGGTTGAGTTGTTGTATGGCTGAGTGACTGCAGGTACTTCCCCACAAACTGGTTCAGCTCCGGATACATCCATTATGTGTAGCGCAGAAACTGGACCAGGTTCTCTCCTGGGACCACACTGGTTTAAATCTAAAACATTTGAAAACAAAGCAGACCAAATTAAATGTTGATGCTAGCTATAATATTTATAATATTTTTACCAAAGGAAACAGGCTCAATGCCTCAAGCATCACATATACAATGGAAGGTGTGGTACTTTTCAGTTGTCGTCACTTGTAAGTGTAGATATAATATAGCTGTGACAGGTATTGAATACAAGATAATACATTTTACGCTTAATGCTCACTAATTGAATTTACATGATTTACATGTGATATACAAATATCAAGACCTTTGAGAGGTCTTTACTTTAACAAAATGCGTTTGTGTTTTAATGATTGGTGACAAGCTACAGTCTCTGGCTTAATTTGCACCAACTACTATCGTACTAGAAATATTGACAAAAAGATAACACCATTGAGCCTTTAACATTATGTACTAAGCAACGAGCAGCAAGTGTAGGCTGTCTCCTCCCCGATAGCTAAACTCATGGACGGTGACAGGTGTCTGGTCATGTCCAGTGGTTAGAATGTAAATCACACATATGTTAAATGCTAAAGGATAAAACAAATTTTGTTTTTAAGAAGCAGGCTTAGGTGGGTTTAGTAGAGTTTCATTAACACCATTTCAACAGATTTACAACGTTAATCTATGGGGAAATGCTGTCTTTAGCATCACATCTACGTGTAAAGCTGCTGATTATAGGTCAACAACAACAGTAAACGACAACGCATTATTATAGTATGCCGATCGTGACTGTATCCTATTCACTTGTTATTTTGAACGGAATACTGTTTTATAGCGAGACGTATGCTGCACCTTTAGCAAACCCGGCTAACATTAGCATCTGAAATCGATGCCAGCATTTTTTCCTAATGGTTAAAGCTTTACTCACCGCATTTAAAAAATCCATAAGTGGTTCAATTGCCAGACGACAGGGGGAACTGTGAACTTTGATCTTGCTGTATAGCCAGAAGAAAGTCACTTTGATATGAGGATATGACACATCAACAAATATGGCCACTGCGAGAAAGGAGACATGTTAATACGAACCAATCACAGACGAGAAATAAGTCACGTGTGTCTGACATCATCATAACGACTATCAAAGTGCCTCAATCTTTTTTAGATTTATTATCTCCCACCTTTAGTTAAATATTGTATACCATCAATACATAACACCACAGCAATCTTTAGCACAATAAATAAAACAATAACATCGAAGAAATAATTGTGATTGTTTGGTTTTTTTGGTTGTTTTTTTTTTGTACAAATTTGCGCAAGATACAGATACACTTACTATATGGCTCAAGACATTACTGAAACAAAAACATATGTTTTCCATACAATACAAAAAAAAACCTGCAAATGTGAAAAATTCAGACGTAATGTGAAAAAAGTCTGAAAATAAAATTTCGTGTTTTTTTTTTTGTCCCAGCCGTCCACCACGCTGTACGCACTGCTTTGCTCACGTGCCTCAGTTCAACGTTTGCCAGAAGCACGTGTTTCAAGGTAAGAGTTATCTTTCCGAAATTAAACAAATATTACGATTTTTTTATTGTCTATACCCATATTCTTCTACGGACTGCAAGTCTGAACAAAGCAACAGATGTCGGAGTGTGTTAAATGAATTCTTTATTAGCACCAGATAGCTAAAAAGTATATACTCGAATTAGCACAAACGACATAGCGCTAATTAGCAAGTGTTCTTGAACTTGTTTTCTTCAAAACTATTCTTCCTCAGGGGAATATTTGTAACATGTTGAGTTATTTGACATACTCTGTGCTCCTTAATGTTGTCATAATCTTATTAAACCTGTTGCAGATACACCAACATGATGAATCCACCTTTCTCGCCAAACTTGGTTCGGCCAAACCTGCCTTTGAGAAAACCTTCCAGCCTGCCTCCAGTTTCTCCTTTAGGACAAGCCGCCCTGTTCGGAGCGCCATCTGTACGACCCGCATCACACAGCTTTGGACACGGTAAATAGAAGCCCTCTGCATGTCAATTCTCTATATAGATATTTTTTTCCATTTTCCTTATTGAGTTCAGTATATGTGTGTGTGTGTGTGTGTGTGTGTGTGTGTGTGTGTGTGTGTGTGTGTGTGTGTGTGTATAAATATGGAACTGACATGTATATTTATATTTTTACAGGTGCTTTTCTGTCACCAGCCAGTGCTATACATTCAACGCCCAACAGAGATAAGATTGATGTACACACTTAAAGACTTTTTTATTAAATGTATAATAAAACCTATAAATGAATATAATCGCCTCTTAAAATATTTTTTGTTTATTTGTTTTTTAAACAGTTGTTATCTCACACACCTCCAACACTGACTGTAAATGTCTGCAAATTCTGTGGGCAGCAAGGTACTTTTTCCAAATAGTAGCACATTTATGAACTCTCTGTATAGAATAAGTCCAAATAGTTTTTCCCTACAGGACATTTCCGTTGTAAAAGATGCAAAAAGACAGCATACTGCTCTGTTGTGTGTCAGACTGAAGACTGGAAGACACACAGACACATGTGCAAGGCGATTGATCCAGAACCAGCCAAGTTAGTTCATTTATAACCATGCTTTTATTTATTTCAAGTTTCTATTTTATACAACATGAAATTACCCTTTTTTATTTTTCACAGAGAAAAAACTATGGATAATGGTTTTTCAATAGCAATGAGCGACATACATGGTAATCTGGCTGTAAGTACAATGCTGTATCAGTACTTCAGTAACCAAAATGTACATCAATGGGTGGTGTTAATACTTTAAAATGTTTTCTATAAATTAACTTTTTAATAGAATACTGACACAATCAACATCCAGAGAGTCTTTATGAATGACTTAAATCTCAAAGTCCTTAAAGAAACAGAGATACAGGTACGAAAAGGTGAATTAATCTTTTTTTTTTAAATTGCATTACATTTGTTGCTGTGGTTATGTTTCAGGCAGTGGTTGTTGAGTTTTCTAGCCCCGGGCGCTTTTTTGTCGTTGCCCAAAGCCCCGAGCTTCTTCAAGCGCTACAAACCATCACCACAGAGCTCCAGAAAACATACAGTTCTCCCTCAACAGTAACACACAAACCTGTTGTGGATGAGGTGTGTGCGGTGCAATACTCCTGTGACCTAGTAAGTTCAAGTCATATGATTTTTAAATTCATGTCAGTCATAGTCACTTCCTGATAATATTTTTTTTCTTCTTCAGAACTGGTATCGTGGACTGGTTCAGGCAGTGGCATCTGACCAGGATGCAGCTCACATCCTTTACATTGACTTTGGCAATGAGGAGAACGTCCCCTTTAAAAGAATTCGACCTCTGACTGCGAAGCTACAGGAATTTGGTCCTTGTGTAAGTGCCTTCATGAATTTATAAAATGTTGTATTTACTGTTGTAACCCCAGTACACTTCTTTCAGGCAATGGAGTGCTGTATTTCTGGAGTGGTGCCAATGGCGGGTATGTGGTCGGGGAAATGCTGTATTGCAGTGAGACAGCTGTTAGAAGGAAAGGCCGTGATGGTTCAGGTCCTAGGCGCGTTAGACGATGGTCGCGTCCATGCTGTGGATATTGTGCTCTCTAAAGGTATGTTTTAGCAAATTGTGATTCTTAAAGTGCAAAAGAATAACACTTCCCACCTTTACAGGAAATACTTTAAGCTCATTTCTATTGGAGCTTGAATATGCCGAAAAGGAAACGATTAAAGAAGCAACTCAAGAAGACATGAGTAAGTCTTTTACACACTGACAATTGACAAAGATTTCACACAAAAGTCTCACCCCAGAACAAACTGCATAACATATTAGCTGATTTGTTCATATTTCCTTTAGCTGCCATAATGAATGCATCTTTGGAAAACTGTAAACATCTCTCTAATGGCAAAGATGACAACGCGTGGGCTGAACCCCCTGAGCCTCTGACACAAGCAGCGGGTGACTCCTTCTCTGTAGTAGTTACACATTTTCAGTCACCAGACAAAATAGTTGTTCAGAAAGTTGAAAATGCTGGTAAGAAATATTTTATAATTACACAAAAATGTTAAATGATTGATAATTATGTATGGATTAAATATTATATTCACAGCAGTCATACAAGACTTACAATCAATGCTAAGAGAACACTGCCGCCAACTCCCTGTCTCTAGTAATTTCAGACCGGCTCCTGGAACAGTTTGCTGTGCTTTATTCTCAGGTACAAAAGTTTGTGTATGACATTTTGGGGAATTACCATTTCATGTAGAGGATTAATGACTAACTAAAAAAAAATATTTCAGAGGACAAGCAATGGTACCGGGCTAAAGTACTGGCTTATTTATCCGAAGAACGCATCTGTGTTGTATATCTTGACTTTGGCAACTCTGAAGATCTGGATTTGAATAGCTTGCATCCTATTACCCCTTCTCTGTTGGCCATACCAATGCAGGCTATGACTTGTGTTCTAGCAGGTACAGTATTCTATCTTTTTAATACAGATTTTTGATTGACCTACTGTTAGACAGTTTAGTTGCTCAGACATTTTGTGTCCTCCAAAAGGAGTGCAGCCTCTTGGCGAGAGCTGGACAGAAGACTGCCTGATGGCCCTGCAGAGAAGAATTTCAAACAGAATTCTGCTCGTCGAAATCCAGGGAGCTCAAGACGGCAAAGCTTTGGTGGCAATTATTGACGAGGCCAGTGATCCTCAGGCCAACATCACTGAGCTGCTCATCTCTGCTGGATTTGCAGTACCTACTGTAGTTAACACTAACAAGGATCCACCAACTGAGAAGTCAACTCCTGCTGCAGGAATACAAGGTCAATTTGAAATATTTAGTTTTCAAGGCAACATTAAAGCTTTTAAAATGTTTTTATTCTATAGAGCCCAGCCCTGAACCAGAGCCTCTGGTTTGGTCGTGTGTGGAGCTTTCTCAAGAAGGCCTTCCAGTGGCGCTGCGAGTCTGTTCTGTGGAGACCCCCCTAAAGTTTTTTTGCCACATTGATAATCCAACAGGTGCTAGTATTTATTATTTATTATCTAGGAACCATATGCATGTTTATTTTTATACAATATCTTAATAAAAAGTTGATGTTATAAAGTTAAAATCTTATTCAAGTAAATATGTATGGGTGCTTTGTGTTAGACATTCAACGTTTACTGGCGCTTCAAGCTGAGATGAAGGCTTATTGTGAGGCAGCGACTTCACCATTTGATCCTAAATTGGGAGAACCTTGCTGTGCCATTTTTCCTGGTGAGTCTCTAAATGTTATAATACAAACACAAAATGGTTACTATTCTTTGTAATGAATTAGACCAAATAAAAACATTCTCTTTACTCTGAGCATGATTCCTACTGATGAAAATATGTCATTTGAATTGAACTGTATTTTTAGGAAATCAGGTGTGGTATCGGGCGATGGTGAATGAGTTGCATGAAGATGAGGTTTTGGTTAGCTTTGTGGACTATGGTTATTGTATGAGAGTGAAGCAGAGCCACTTAAAGCCTATTTTACCCAGGTTCCTGACACTGCCCTTCCTGGCTTTTCCTTGCTGGCTCGCAGGTATTGTCTTTTTTGATTCAAATTACCTCACTAAACTTTAAAAAAAATACAATTGAAATATGGTAACTGTCTTTGCCCCTTAGGTGTGGAGCCCCAGGGTTCAGAGTGGAGTAGTGAAGCCCTATTGTGGTTTCAGACGTTGGTTGAAAGTGAACCGGGTGTGGGGCGTGTGCTTTCTGTGAATGAACAAGGTTATGGTGTAGAGCTCAAGATCGGAGGCGTAAGTGTGGCTACATTACTCGTCTCTCAACATCTGGCCAAATTCACTGGTGATGTTGTCAAAGAGAGGCAGGAGACAACCACAAATGACAAGCAAAATGAAAACGCTGCAGAGAAAAGGCAGGAAGAGGCCCCAAACAATTTAGAACCTGAGCTTGGACCAGGTGGGGAAGCTCTATCTCTGTTGGAAGGTGAGTTGGCTTAAAATATATTTCTGAACAGTTTAAAGATATTTAATATCGGTGGCGGCAGTGTTGCAGTGGGTAGGTGCTCGCCCTTCAATCAGAGGGTTGGTGGTTCGAGTCCCTGTCCAAGCACACACTGTCGTTGTGTCCCTGGGCAAGA
>JAVQKC010165474.1:0-14870 GCA_036025475.1 Philypnodon macrostomus
GAGCTTAAGCTCAACTATCTGAGCCTGTTTGTGGGTTACCACTGTGGTCAAACGTTTTTGAAGTGTGGTGGCCCAAACACTCTGATTTGATGTTGCTGTAGAGGCCTGGGGAGGGACTAATGTAAAACTCTACATCTATTGGCCAAGCATTTTGTTTTATATTTTACAATTTCTATTTTTGGTAACCTCTAGACTACAGCTTTAATGAGACTTCAGTTCTTGCAAAGTGACAATATCAGGTCAAGTCAAGGTGTAGTTTAATGTTTTTGGTTCTGGGACAGGCTCGCTCTAGTGAAGCAACATTATTTGGTACGTTCTACAGTAATGTAAGCAAAATGTCCATTAAGCTGTCTTCTATGCAAACCTACACTGTAAACAAAGAATATGAAAATAATAATATTGCAAATACCAATATTCCTTCAGTTTGATTGTATTTTCAGTCCACTATCCATCACAGTGACACAGCCCTAAATACTACAGGCTAAGAATAGCAGCATGCCATTGGGCCCATTGCACTTGTATATAGTAGCCGAAGTGTCTATTTTTGCCACTATGTTTACTTGCTAAGCTGAAACACTGTCTGTAATTACTGCAATGATTGGTCCATAGTTAAAAGGTTGGATGTGAGCAATGTTTAGAGGTGGTGGCTTGTGGCGGGCCGTGTCTGCTTCAAACATGCTGAGTCTGTGTCCATGTCTGTGAAGGTTTTCAATAGAGGTTGAGTGACAGAGTGGTCATCCTGGTGTTTTGGCTGGTATGACGTCTGGTACCATGCACGTGTCAGTGGTTTTGGAGACTGCCACCCACTAACTTACACAGCAGCTGTTTTACTAAAGAGTTGATTTGTGGAATACAAACTATTATGTGGCTCAAATTGTGCACTAATTCAAAGGTTAGCGGTACAATCCTTACTCAGAAGTTCTGCTGTTGTGTTCATGAGCAAGACAGTTGTTAAAAGTGTGGGGACAAAGAATGGTGTGGTCCTTTTGCCCCAGGGCAGCTGTGGGTAGAGAGTGTAGTGTGTTCCTGCCAATTGAAGGAATAATTCAAATACTAGTTAATAATAGTTAAATTGCTTAGACATAGCCTCAAGACTTTTGACAGTGTGATTCAACTCTAATCCATTATAATATGTTTCAGATCACCTTTCATGTTTTGATTCTTTCAGTTTTTAGAAAGTATTATCTTTCCAAATTAATTGTATAAATCATATTATTCCTTTATGAGATGTAAAAACTGAATTCTTGTACCTAAAGTCAGCTTTATGCTGAGTTGTGGCAGGTTAAAAAGAACCTCTACTGTCTTTAGTCCAAGATAAATGAGCTTTTTCACAGGGCCGCCCTTTGAAATGTTATAACACACCAGTCGAGCCAAGCACAAATATTCAGGATCAAGTGACTCACTGTAAAAACACAGTTTAAATTAAAGTCACTGAGGTGTTTCCTGTGCACCTCTCACAAGAGCAGTGGTGGCACGAGTTTAAAGAGGAACCTGTCACTTTTTGCTGCCCTTGAGCGAGACTTTCTGACTAAACCGTGTTTGTGCCTGGGTTCAGCTCTTGAGTCTGGCGTCTGAAGCCACCCAGACGCCTCAAGGACTGTCTCTCCTCAAAAGAAAAGCTTTGACTAATTACTTAGAGCCCTTAGACACAGCGGAGCTCACTCACTTTAACAGGCACTTAAGTATGAGGACAGGCTTTTTGTCGACAATTACCATTCTTAGTATTTCTGCACAGATGATTGACACGCTATCAGTGCATCTCAAACTACGAGGAAGACAAAAGCCCTCGAGCAGTGATTCTCAAACTTTTCACATCAGATGCCACCTCAGACGATAGTATTTGGCTTTCCAAAATAAGCTTAAATCAGGGCTAAGCCAGGTTTAAATGTATGAAATTCAAATAGGGATAAATGCTGAGTTATAGTCTACCAAAGAACAACACAAGAAATTGTATCAGAAGACCAAACTGGGACTAAATCAAATCTAAACCACCTTAAAACAAAGATGAAACTAAATCAGGTCTAAGCCAGACTACACCAGGAATAAAGCTAGAATGAACCAAGTCAAAAGAGAGTCATAACATAATTAAACTGTGCCAAAACAGGACTCGAACAGAACTTGAACTGCAAATTTCCCCAGATACCCACAGTTGTGCAAGTACCATACCTTGTAATGTTAACAGAGATCTCTTTGCTAAACCACAGTAAGCACCCGAGTTGTGCCTTTTCCACAAGCTTCTTTTCTTCTGCCTCGTTTCTATTGTGTGTTGAACTTGCTGGTAGCTGCACTGTGAATACACAACCCCATAATGTTGTGATTTGTTGCTCTTGGCAGTCGGAGACCACCTGTAAATCAAGGCCAAGCGACAGGCTGTCTCCATTCTGCCTCTAAACCAGAACTTCCTCATAGGATTGCAGCAAAAAGTTCCCAACTGGAGTAGTTCATAGCTTGCAGAAGAATGGGATTCAAGGCTCTTCCTCTGGCTTGTATTCCCTGTTAACCTCCACAATCCCAAAGAAACATAAGGATGAAAACAGAGAAGACTGCCTGCAGCTGCCGCTATTCAACTTTTGCATGAATAGAAATGTGAAAATAGTAGTTTTCTTAGTAGGTTATTTTCCTGGTTTGGAACTGGTTAAATCTCAGTATAGACCTGGTTTAACTGGTTTAATCTCAGTATAGACCTGGTTTAGACTGGTAAAGCCCAGTTTTGTTTAGTGTTTTTCTGTTGTATTCCTAGGTAAAGTCCTGGTTAGTCATGTTAGTGTTCCCTTCCCCATTTGGAGGGTTTCATGAAAATCCACCTGGGACATTTTGTGTTATGTTGCAAAAATATGATCTTGTTAACAAACGAACCAACCAACAAATAAAAGCACCCTGGCAAAATAATATATATATATATATATATATATATATATATATATATAGTCTTTTCTGTTTATTTGTACAAATTTGGTGATATAATTGAGAAAAAAAACCATCATCACCAGGTTGTAAACTGGATTAATGATTATGGTTAAACTCTTGCTCCTTCTCTGTCTCTGCTAAGATACAGGTTTGATAAACAGTGTGATAAATGTTAATTGCCACAGCAGTTACATCTAGTACCTTGAGTAATGTCTAAAGTTTACCTCCCAGGGGCAACCAAAGCCATAAAAGTCTATCTTTGCAGGTGTAAAAGTTTGGTAAATGGATTATTAAAGTGTTGGCTAACTTCACACATAAAACACATAAAAAGAGAAGGGGCGGTGATTACTTCAAATCAGCATGTTTCTGAAGCATGGAGCAGGGCTGTGAATCTCTGCTAATATTCCACTGAGCCTTTGAGCAGGCAGCCTTTGATGTGGGTGAGGTAATGTGACCATCTTTGTTTGCAATGTTAATCTGACTGCTGCACCACTGACAGCATTCAAAACCGAGCATCGACTAAGTCACCATTTGAGCAGCACAATGCAATATTACCAAATGTGATATCTGTTAATAAAAATGAATAAAGAAATGCTTTGCATTAAGGTTCTGGGCTTACAGCTCATAGAGATTTACACTAATATTAATTCTATCAGAGCCCTAAAATAAGATGAGATGTGAACAAAGAAAAATATAAAGAAATCTCAGTTTAAGCCCTGTTTTGTTTTTGTTCAGTGCTGGTCCTTTGTCAGTGTAGCCTTGGTTTAGTCCTTGGTTAGGCCTGTTTTCGTCCTTGTCGAGATTTGTTTAGCCCAGTTTTATCTGCATTGAGTCCACATTGTGCTCTAGTTGAATTCTTTGGTTAAAATTTGGTTTAGTTCTAATAATAATAACCACATTTTTCATCCTGCAGCCCTCGTCACGATCTTTGTCAAGAACTACTCGGTCTGAAATGTCCTCTGTCATGTGCCTCACTGTTGCTGAGCGTGCAGACTTTAATCATAGAGCGCTTCCTTCAGATCTGCCCGGTGATGTGTCCCATCTTCGTGGCTATAATTTACTTCCTGGGGTGCAGGAAGAGAAGAGGGTGTGTCGAGAATGAGGGGTGTCAGGAATGGGGCCAAGGAGTCTGCTCATGAAAAAGATGTCTGTCTTTGATGTGCCACTAAAATGTCATATTACGCACTGAAGTCGTCTTGAATGCCAGTCTTTTCTGTCAGTTTGAATTTCATGAGTACGAGAAGTTGTTTATAGCATGTACTATGTGTTTAAAGTGTGTTTAAAGGGCCCCTATTATGCAAACTTGACTTTTCAGAACTTGATACCATTTTATAATGTTTTCTTATCAAAAATTTACGTGGAGTCGTAGATCGTTTCATTCTCACTTGCTGAGGCAGTGATCTTCTCAGGAGCGTAAAACGTTCTATGTAGACGGGTGAAGAAACCCCATCTTGCTAATACTTTACATTGTTTGTATTGGCTGATTTTGGGAAGTGGGCATGGTCAGCTCGAAAATGGTCCGTAAAGGAACATGCACAGGAACATATAAATATAATATTGCTGTGAAACATGAAAAGCTAACCACATGGCATTTTTAAACCTTGCATAATTAAGAAACGCCAATTGAAAATGATGGTGACATAATGCCATAAATTGCACGAGCCTAATAGCCAATATTTTCTTGAAGATTTGAAAGCTACACATCAAAGACCTTCCCGCTTGTGACCCCTTGAAAGGTCTTTGGTTTCTTATCAAAGGTGTAAAATTGTATTATAAAACCGAGCAGATATGATTTGCTCCTGCTACTCTTGACTGCTTTTAAGCTTGGTAAAATGTGTTTGTTCTTACACTTTGATAATGTCAATCATAAAATGGAGCCAATTCAAGGATTGCATCATGTCAGAAACCCACAGAAACCCGTTGTAAAGGCAGAATTACCTTGTTTGGCTGGAGCAAAATGCACAGATTAATTTGACATGGTCGAGTGTTTGGCAAATTGGCCCCATCTCTATGCCCGCTGTAAATGGGACCGTCTCCAGTCAGCTTTGTTATGGTATATGATTATCTGAGATCTTTATTTCATGTGTGAAAGCCGACCCCCTTTGAAGCCACCGCACTGTGCTTCACTGCCTCATGTGAACAACCTCGATCTCAGCTCCAGTCTTGGCATGTTGTGCTTTACTGCTCCGTGGTACCTTGAATGAGATGATGTAAATTGAATTGACCAAGACCTTGCTGTCTTTTATGCTGTTGAGGCCAAAAAAAGTCCAATTGGTCAAAGCTTGGTCCCGACCCTGGCTGAAGATCTGGTGAAGGATCCCAGACACTGCTGCACAGTCTCTTTCTTTTGACAGGTGTCCTCAGTGGCAATAGACCCTTTAAAATGTTCAAAAGTTCCGGAATGGAGGCGACTGGAGCAAAAGTGAGTTAACTTTACAAACGTACGAATAATTCTGAGCATACAATTAAAAAATATGTGATCTTCAACATTTTGCCACCAGTCAAAATGCTAACTGTTACTAATGTGTACCTTAAATAAACGTACAATGTGAGGTACATTCACTAATGTTTCCTAACCAGGCTCTGACATCACCTCATAGCTCATTTCTCCATTGAAAACGTATTACGGTGTTGCCTCCAGTTTCCTTCATTCCGGAATTTAGCACTTTCTGTTCAGAAACTTTGAAAGGGTCTATAAACAATGGGCCTTAAGCATAACTGACATTGGATGACTGACAGATCCAGCTGAACTGATGGTGGTCTTTGTTTGCTCTTTGTAGAATGGGTGGGTCTTGTGTTGTCTTTAACTGTTGTTGTTTTACCTCATAACTCTTTTGAATGTCCCTCCTGTGTATCTCAGTTTACTCTTTGGAGCAGCTGTCGGGAAGGATATTTCCTCTTCTGAGACCTGTTCGTAACATTACACCTATAAGTGAATGTGCACGTCCAGATTTTTGTTCCAATTATTTAGTCCCAACATATGTTTTCTACATGTATACTGCGCTATATATAACTAGAGGAGACTGCTGTTCAAGGGAAAAATCTGGCAAACTATTTAAAATAGTGCAGTACATCGTCACTTGGGACTTCGGTTGCAAAGACAGCAGAGCATAACTGAACAAGCTGAATTCAGGTAAAATCCAAATGCCTGAACAGCAATATATGCTAAGGAATCTTCTTTATGGGACAGCGGATATGAACAGGTAACACATCTCCAAATGTTGTCTTCTCTTTGTACTGCTGCCTGGGCCACTGTGACTAAATGGGCTTTTATGCTTTTGGGATGTTCCTTGTGCAACAGAGAGAGTGACCCAGTCTCAGTAATACATGAGATTTTCCCTTGGTTTTGATGAAGTGCCAGTGCTGCCTCCACCAAGACCTGGCAAGCAATCAAGGCAAGCTGTCGTCAGCCGTATAAATTTTCAGCTTATGTGGTGGGTCATAATGTCAGGTGGTACAAAGATCACAACCTCATTCACACTTTTTTTGGAGAGTCATCAACTTTACTGTATTCATGTTAGGAGATTTATTAGTGTGACCGGAATGTCTGTTTTGGGGAGATTAGTCTGTCATTGTTGAAATCTTAGGGGCTATTTACATTGGGCCAAAGTGATACAATCTGTTTATGTCTACCAGATGTAAACTGTGAGCCATGTTGCTGGAGTCATCACATGCAAGTCGGGCTATCTCCTCAACAAACAAGGTCTATACCTCACAGCATAAATCTTAATTGTATAAGGTCCTTCTATATATATTTAATATTAATATATCATTCAGGATAATTGCAAACTGCATTTTGTATTTGTTAGCCTGCTTGCTATGTCTAACCAGTGACCAGTTGATTTTAATCATTCTATAATCACTATAGTTTGGGCTGGTCTAATCATGCATTTGTTCTGTCTTCTGTCCTGTGTTGGTCAAGATGTGGGTGTGCTTGTGTGGTCAGAGCTAAAATGTGTCTTTATGAACCTAATGTATGTATGAGTATGCTATGCCATTGAGGAAATCTGTTTTAAGAACTAACTTTATAAAGCCCAAGATGAATCATATTTGTCTTTAGGAAATTAAGTCCCTATTTTATTGTACGCCATTAATGAGGTCAGGCCAGAACCAAAGCAAACAGGGCATGAGACTGGTCATTTGGAAGTGGGCACATACTTTCCTTCGTCTCAGGACCTTGAGTAGCTCTGAATGACCAGAACTATGCTTTACAGTTTTGTAAGTTAAGTGTCTGGTGTCAACTGAAGTACACGCAAGATGCTTGTTTGGTCCCTGCTGAAGTAAATCAGTTTTGGGTTGTGGTTTAGCTCAGTCGGTAGAGTGTGCGGCCCATATTCAGAGCCTACAGTGCTTGCTCCGGTGTCGTGAGTCTGAATCCGGCTCACATTGGTTTGCCGAATGTCATTCCCTGCTCTTCTCCCTGGTTTTTCTGTCATTCTACTGTCCTATTAAATAAAGCTGAAAAAAGTCAACCAGTTTTGTTCCTTATTGGCTGATTTCAAATTGAACTGACCATTGCTATAACTTCCCAGACACAACCATAAAGTATTAATAATACAACTGCCTTCCATCACTGCAGGCAACAACCATTAGCACATTCCTTTGCCCCTTCTTCATGTTCTTTACTAACCTTTCAATAATTTTGGACCATCCATCAAAAAGCAGATCTGAGGATGCTTTTTTTTGACTACTTTTTGATGTGTTATTTTTGTTTTCTGGGTTTTCCGGCTTCCTCCCGCTAGTTAATGGATGGATGAATAGTGTCTAGGGTGTACCCCGCCTAAGGCCCATAGTTGCTGGGGTAGAATTGAATCTCAACTCATATTTAAGATGTCAGCATGTACATGTAGAATCTCAGCTCTCTTGTCTCACAGGGATAGCTTAGATCATCCAAACCTCTTTTTCTGATAAAACTATTGCCATCATTGATTTTGCATTCCTTGAACTGCAGACCCTTTAATCACATCAGAGCCAAACAACATTAAAACGAGCTCACTGGGTGCAGCATGGGTCCATGCCTGAGTCTGTGTGTGTGACCACTTCATACCATCAACAAACACTAGCTTATCCTGCTCCTGGCTCCAGGGGTATCAGCCTCACAATCTGACAGCTATAGCGACCTGTTACCCTGCACCCTGCCTGGGCTATTCTCCGAGTCAGGCCACCCGCAGAGGCTGACCCATGCTTCTCCCCATTTTACTATGAAACTATGATGTAAACAAAATGAACATTCACAAATTCACATTCAAATCAAAAGTTCTAATTCTGTGTTTTATAAGATGTGTTAATGATACAAAGCACAGTGGAGAAAAACTACTAAGACTATTTTCATTAAACAAGCTTTGAAATAGTTGTAATAGCGTATAGTCTATGAGCCTTTCAACACAAAGCCTATAATGGTCAATTTTAACTAGTCAACACTTGAATCTGGTTTTGGTAAGCTTTAGAGATGATTGTTGATGTAGTACACAGTACAGAACTCAATATGTTACATTCAGTACATCAACAGAAAAAGCCATGTTAACTTGCAAATGAAAGAAATGTATACGCTGAAATACATGCCAGATTGGGTAGTATATATATACCCATATATATAAGTTCGTCATATGTTTTTTTGGGCCAGATTATTGTAATGCCACTTGGACACCTGAGCCAGACATGTCCACAGTGAAGCTGAGGATCACATGTCACTAGTCACTGTGGTCTGCGCTCACAGACAGAGCTGCCAGCGGGCCATGGCAAAAATGTCCCGGTACAAAAACAAGCATATCTCAGCAAACGACCATCGGCTGCCCCAGAAATAGCCCTACAACCAAGCCTCTTTCTCAGAATCCACTGAAACACAGACAGAAATGATTTCAAACCTTTGCTATAGTTTCAATTTCTTCTGCCAGTTTGTCCCAGTCCTGCAATTATGTTCAATTTAAATGTCCTACTCCAGTCCGCCTGGTCCACAGTTGTCAAACTTTGGCCATATAAAGAACTAGAAATGCTATAATTTTAATCTGTGTGCATCAAACCTCGAAAGAAAATGCAGTGTTTGGATTTGCATCATTAAATTGGTTTGTTTGATTTTGTGAAACTGTATAAAAATGGTCGCCTTGTGATTTAGGCACTGTGCACACGGAGACGAGCTTAGACGTATCCACTTATTACGCGTATTACATCCACGCGGAGTTTTGGGAGCCAGAGTGGAGAGATTTCAGCGTTTCACTGTTTACGAGAAATACGCCTCTTTTCTGAAACGATAATGTTGTAGCCCCACCCTTCCCCTTGCTAACCCTCTTTACTCTGACGACAACAACAAACATGGAGCTGCCCAGTGTTTTCACGGCAGTGTCATGGCGCCACCAACGGGCCGGGCATACACACTACAGCGTTTCAGTGGGGCTGCGTGAACCCGTGTGGACGCAGATATGTTCTAAAACGATGCCGTCTTTTAGTAGAGACTTTTTTTTTAAACAATACTTAAACTTAAGCCTTAAACTATATAACAATATATATCTTTTTGTGTTTGCAGGAGTCCTCTGAAGTCGCATGTGCGGAAGGGATTGGCAATGAACACTATCGTTTAGAAGGTAGGCATTCTGGTTCTATTTCATTTTAATGACTCGGGGTTTGAAATAAACAACAACAGACATCCCAATAGCCATAAGTCCCAACGATGTGCTGATCCAGTCCTTCCCTCCCCCCATGGGCCTGGCCAAAGTTTTATCCCTGATGTGATCCTGGATTAAGAGCTGCGCAAGGAGAAAGTCTTTGCCTAATTGCATTTTTTAAAGTCAGCATTGCCTGGAATGATTGTGACCAGGACAAAGCTAAGAAGAAATCACTTTTATACTGGCCTTTGTTTAAGTGGATTAATGAAGTGAGAAGGGAAATGGCACGTTTAATAAGCGGCCATATTGATATTACTGCTTAAAGGCTGGTCCTCCCTCAAGACAGATGGACCTCATTAGAACCAGACTGCTTTGTTTATTCTATGTGATTTATATCTACAGTCTAGATCATATGATTTTTAATTGCATGTGAAATATAGTTGAAATATTGGATGTAGTACCATTAAGATGACACTTTCACTGCTGATACCATTTCCTAGCCTAAGGTCACATGTGATATATAGACAGTGAGCACATTTGATTGTTCACATAATAGCAAATGCAATGACTTAAGCAAAAGTGTGCAGAGAAGTGACAGCACTATGATACTTGAAAGGCTTCCCTCCTCTGGGTTTAGGAGGAACCTTCAAAGAACATTTCTGCAGATTAAAAAGAACTGGGGCTCTATGATGAAAGCGTCCTTAGGATATTTTACATCGATACAGCAAGAATGCAAAAAGAACGGCTTACACAAGCTTTTTAGGCCCTGCTTTTAAGTGTTCTTTAGCAGTCTGCAAGTGATAGATCATTGCTGTTGGTTCTGTGGAGGAAAACGTCTTGTCCAGCTATTTTCAAAACTACATGATGTTTTTTTTTTTTTGTCGGATGTAGAGTTGACTGTTCAATACTTAAACTAGTATTAATATTTATACCATCTGTCTTCAGGTGATATGATACATTAATTTTGAGGATAGCTTAAATAATATTCAACATTTAACAGTTCCTAATCACTATATATAATCATAATATATTCTGTTACACTACAGAGGGAATGTGAATGAAAAAAGGTTCTTTCATTATAAAACGTCATTATTTAGTATCATGTATTTTTCTGTGTTTTGGTATTGACATTACCACTTGCTAACCTGCTAAATGAGTAGTAACACCTTTACTGTTGTTTTTATGCAGACATTTTGACTCTTATAGCTCTGAATTTTTAATAGTAAAATCACATATTGTCGACTTTCAAATATTGCACATATTCTTTAAGTATACTGTGTCTAGTGAAAATGATAAGTGGCCACTAAATTATATGGTTATTGCTATTGTCTTAGTTATTAATTTCTAGTTATTTATTTCTAGTTATTTATCTACCTGTTTTATGTCTTTTTTAGGTTTTATGTCTTGTCTAATGAATGCTGACAGTACATTGAGCTCTTGCAACTGTTTTCCAATGTGTGTTTTTTTAATTGAACCTTGAACCTAGTAGCTTTTACATAATATACTTATACAACACTACTGGGGTGCATCATGTTCTTTCAGTTCAGTTCTGGTGTATTACAGTTGCCTGGCTAAGCTGGAGCTGTGATTACCCAGTGTGTGACAGACCTCCTCATTCAGCACTCTGTTCAAGTGTCTGCACGTGTG
Organism: Philypnodon macrostomus; assembly: GCA_036025475.1. Taxonomy (NCBI): domain Eukaryota; kingdom Metazoa; phylum Chordata; class Actinopteri; order Gobiiformes; family Eleotridae; genus Philypnodon; species Philypnodon macrostomus. The sequence goes on from JAVQKC010165474.1 coordinate 11,154, forward strand.
TGAAGCTGGAGCCACACTATGGTCACTGTGCCAGCCTGGACTGCCCTCAACCCTCACAGATCTGAAAGACCGCCAATCCTCCTCCGGCTGGTTCGCTCATAAAGGCTTATGTCTGTGTTAGTTGGGGTTAGAGAGAGTGGGGGGGGCGGGCGATCGCAGATTACTGTTGCTCCTCCCAGCATTTCATTAGCTCCCCGATAAGCATCTCTCACCATATTGAGTCGGATTTGCCCTCACACACAATGTTTCCTTTGAACACCTCAGATGATCAAACAGCAGGACGCCTCGAATGCTTCTGCTGCCTCTTTCCAAAAAGTTGGTAAAAGCTCCCTGGGATGATGCCTTTCATTTTTTGGCATTTCCCCGGCCCATAGATGAGACAGGTCCGCTTTGATCTGCTTTGGATGAAGAGGAAAAGGAACGGGGGCTGTTGTGTCTGTCTCTGCTGGCGAGCAAACAAACAGTGTTTCAGATTTGACTTGGCTTAATTAATTAGTGATTCTGTTTTACAGCCCGGTCTGATCCTCTTCCAAAAGGTTTGAAAATGGGGACTTCAAAGTATGACTGCAGGAGGAGGGGGCGGGAAAGGGGCGTGGTCTCTGTCTGTATGCAGGACTCTGATTGGACGTGCCACTTTGTATCCCAGTGCCATGACCAGAGGTGTATTTTGCTGGTGCTTTCAAAGGATGCGTGATGTTGCCTCCAAATCTCAGTTTCATATTGTGTCTGATGTGTGAATCAAACACTGGACTGTGAAGCTCATAATATAATGTAGAGTGGGTTTTGTCTCTCCTTTGTTTTGTTATGTTTGAGAACAGTTTTATGGGTACTGTCTGTGAAAATGCACATCTTCTTCAAACTTCCTGCCACCATCCACGGTAGATGCATGTTTTAAGAGAATTAGTGACTTCAAATTGTCCTATAGTCAATGAATGTTTAAGCGAATTGTTGTCCAATAATGTAAGTCTCTGTGTCAGCCCTGTGAATGCCCATTGTCCAGCATGTACCCCACCTAAAGCTCATGTATTAGTCACCCTTGACCCCTAACAGTAACAGCTAGACAACATAAACAGTTTTTGCAGTGTGACTAGAATGCATTTGTATTTCTTTACAACAAAAACTGGAAGCATTGAAATCTGAATAAATGTGCCTCCACTGAACACAGTAAAAAGAGTTCAATCTTCAAATGCCCCTTGTCCTGTCTGCCAGCGTGTCCCTGGAATACAGTGTTGATAAGACAATGCACATGACATATTAAACATTCCCACAGGCATTGAGTTGAGTGAACACGGTAAATGTCAGACCAAGAACATTGAGTGCTCTGTTGCACTGAGCTGGGACTCGGGGGGGGGGGGCTCCTATAGGCTTTTTGATGTTCACATTCTGTCCTCAATCCCACCCATATATATTCAAAAGACCACAGAAGGCTCTCATGGTTAAGACATATTATCACATTCAGTTTCATGTCATTTCTTCTCAGGATGAACCTACTGGGATGGTCTACATTGCGACTAGACATACAATATTCCTTGTGTTCAGTTTTAATGTCTTGTGACATTTTAGCATTTGCCATAAGAACATTCTGTCTTAGTATAAATAGGTTTGTCCCACATCCTCTCACACTACATTAAAGGAACCTGATTCTTTACAGTTTATTTGACTGGACAAATCGAGTCAGTTCTTATAGGGGCTGAAAGTAAATGAAAGACTATAAAATGGCTCCAACAATAACTACATTTCATAATAATGTATAAGTATAACATTGTAACTATACAGAAGTTAAACTTGTGTAATAACATATATATCCCAAAATTCTCTACAGACAGTAAGAGTTTTCCTATGTAGATTTTCTTCCAACCAGGTGCTCTAGAAGTGTGTAACACATCTTAATTTTGGTTGCCAAACTCAGAAGTAGTGACTAGAAGGAAACACATGAAGGCAGCAGCAGCATATCCTCAGGTTATGACTGCACCTGACGTTCTCTTCCTGAGGCTCAGGGTTTTATCTTTGTGTGTGTCTACAGTGGCTCTGCCTCCGGAGAAGACTGACAGCTGCTGCGTGGAGGAGAGGGACACTCGGTCTCCCGCAGGGCCAAAGAAAAAGCTACAGTTTGAAGTGAGTGTCAATGCTCAACATAGTACAGTTTAATGTCTCCCCCTTTAGAATAAACTAGGGCAATAGCAGGTGTACACACATATACTCGCACTGTAAATGTGATGGATGATCTGTCTCTGTTTGTAGGAGCTGGAGTGTGCTGTGTCTGTAGAAGAAGATAACAGGCAGGAGTGGACTTTCACCCTCTATGACTTTGACAACAACGGCAAGGTTACCAGAGAGGTACATATGTGTTATTTGAAGAATTTATGCTCAGTGCTCGTTGATAGAAACACATGTCTTATGATACGCTGGTCACTCAAAGTTAGGAATATTTAAATTTTGGGTCAAATCTATGTAACTGAATCCCAGATGAATATTACAATAGACCCTTTAAAACGTTTGTCAGATGGAATGTTCAAAGTTCCGGAATGGAGGCGACTGGAGCAAAAGTGAGTTAACTTTACAAAAAAGTTGGATTTCTGGTGAGGGATAGAATAATTTTGAACATAAAATAAAAAAATAAAAAAAACTTCAACATTTCTGTAAGGACTTGTCCAGTAAAACCTAAAAAATAAGAATTTTGCCACCTGGGAACTGTTACTAATGTGTACATTAAATAAACATACAATGTGAGGTACATTCACTAATGTTTCCCAACCAGGCACCAGACATTACCTACATGTAGAGAGTGGTTGTCATTTGTCAAAACCATCTTAAGTTGCAATATTTTGTGGCTAATGCTAATTTCTCCATTGAAATTGTGTTACGGTCTTGCCTCCAGTTGTTATTTAGAACTTTCTGTTTACAAACTTTGAAAGGTTGATAATAAAAGTAGGGTGTTTACGAGGAACCAGGAGCATTCTGTAATTTCACTCAATTTCACATATTTCCTTAGACCTTGACAGATTTTTTTTTGTCATTCAGGTACACCAAGGTAAAAACAGAACTTTTAAAAACACTCTAAAAATAGAAAATGTTTACAGACGAGCCTGTGTAACATGAGTGGTATGAAGCCTGACACCTCTGTCATGCTTCTCTGCTTCTGCCTTGAAATGTCTTTTCATAAATGTATAACTCAGGATCACACCATGTCTGATCACTTCACTACGAGGGTTGAAGTAAAACATCTGGCATGAGCATCTCTCCCCGTTCACTGGAGTGTGCCACTTTGTAGAAAAAACGTAAATACATGCGTTTCTCTTCTTAAAATATCAGTGAAGGTAACTTGTTCTGTGTTCTTCTTGTAGGATATCACTAGCTTGCTTCACACCATCTACGAAGTGGTGGATGCCTCCGTCAACCACTCTCCCAGCAGCAGCAAAACTCTCCGGGTCAAACTGTCTGTAGCACCTGACTCGAGCCAGCAATGGAGAAACTGTGCGCAAGGTTTGTCATTTTCAACTAAGGAGCTTTATGGATGGGGGCACATGGGCGTAAAGGACACTTTTAGGGGCCCCCTTGTGTGACATCCTTGTAGTCACATAGAAAAGCGGCTGCTTCGGGCCCATCATAGCTTTGTTCTTTGCAAGTCTCAGCATCGCTCCAGCTCTTCTACTCAATGGGGTACATTTTTAATGATGGGGGGAGTGACAGATCAGGGGGCGCCCCCCGGGGGGGGGG
>JAVQKC010165479.1:0-21621 GCA_036025475.1 Philypnodon macrostomus
TATATTCTAGTTTCTTCAAAGTAGCACCTTTTGCTCTGATTACTGCTTTGCACACACTCTGCATTCTCTTGATGAGCTTCAAGAGGTAGTCACCTGAAATGGTCTTCACTTCACAGGTGGGATTTCTGGCCTTTTCATGAAAATAAAGAAAACTCATTGAATGAATGAGGTGTGTCCAAACTTTTGGTCTGTACTGTATAAATATAATTATTACTGTATATTCACATGTTGGATTTTATCATGATTTTGAACATCAAATTCAGTAGCTTTCAGTAGCTTTAAAACTCTCAATGGCTAGTCACTTTTGGACCAGTGACCAAAAAAGTCACTGACCCCAACCCAATGGAAAACACACAAGGAACACACAGAAGACTCAATACAGTTTTTGGTCACACTTTATTTTACATAGCCCTTAACTACATTGTATTGACCTCATTAAGTACAATGTAATACACTGTGTAACAAACTGTAATAACATGTGACTACTTTGTACATACAGAATGGTTAGGGTTGGGGTTAGGTACAATGTAGTAACATGTTATTACACAGTTTGTTACACAGTGTATTGCTTCATGAGGTAGTTACAATGCCGTTAATAAAGTGTTAGCCAGTTTTTCATGCACTGTTGTAAATGAGGATTTTTCTTTGCTGGTAAAAAGAACTATGGTAGCATGTCTCAGGTAGCAAAACCAGATAAACCCTTGTTGTCAGCACCATCAATCCAAAATGCAGATCATTTGTCACTCCAGGGACAAGCAGAGAAAAGTAAACGGTGTTTTTCCCTCACTGATGACAATCAAATAAATGATGTGCCCTGAAGCAAACACATCTAATCAACTGTCCAGTGACTTCATCAGCTTGGAAAAAAAGTAAAGAATCGTCGAGGTTAGACTTGACGGTTCATTCCCGATGTCACTATCAGTTATGTGAAAGGAGAAAAACAACTGTACAACTCTGCAATCTACAAACAAAGAAGTATTTCATTGGTATTTATAGCATCAATGGAAATCCTCATTAACTATTGCTGTATTGTGTAAATAATGGCAGAACATGATAATGAAAACAACAAAATGAATCTGGTTTGTGTTCAAGGTTTAAAAACACAATCGTTAGGTCATGCCTAAGATCACGTCCTGATTATATTTTCTATACAATTGCGACTTATTAGAATCGCCATTACACATAGAAAACACCAGACTTAAATAGCCTCCCCATTTCTCCCATTAGGACAGTTTGTTTGATATTATACTGTTAATGAGACACACTTACAAACACTAAGACTAGTGTTCCATCATTGGACAGTAAGCTGTTTGAATCACCCTCAATAGAAAGAAAGTGTAGCTGAATGGATCAAGAACATTGCAAACAGAGTATTCCATTGTAGATGTTATAAATAAACCGCCTGCTTTATCTAATTAACAGAACAAGGAAAAACTCACAGCTCACTACCTTCAGTCGTGCACCACATAATTGGCTAGTGAGTGCCTAATTAGCAGCCAATCCAAACAACTTCCCAGATCGTTGTAGCAGTATGAATGGTTGCAGATTTCAACATGCAATCATGCAACTTTTAAAACAAATAAACAAAGGCTATAATACATTTTTCAACGTGGTCCTGTATGGGGTTATGTGTAGCAGGGGCCTAAACCAGCAACTATGGGCCTAAGGTGGCAACAACTGTTTACTCTCACATTCAATCACTCACAATAGAAGATGCAGGAGAACCAGGAGAGAACTCACAGTAATATGTGGAGGACATGCAGATTTCACACAGACATAGTGGTCGGGGCCAAAGATGAGGTTTAAATGCTAAGCTGCCATCATGCACATGTGATGAAATAATGTAAAATATAGCAGTTTGGATTGGAGTGTTACAAGAGTAAACTGTGCTGGTTTTGACAATCTTCAAGCAGCACAAATATATGTTTTCCTTATGTGAATGCGACATCTAAAAGAGAAGAAAAGAGAAAATCCAGGTTTTTTTTAGATGTGACAATGGACAATAATATACAGCATTTTAGAGCAACTCTGAGGTGTGTTCAACAGAGTTTATGTGAAAAACTACAACCACCACTATACGCACTCAGACGTCACAGTTCTATCATGGGTGTTGACCAGTGACGTGTAGTCAGAGGAGGCCGTCATGGAAAGAAAAAAAATAAAATAAAAAAATGAATTAAATGGTTGTATTTTCCAGTAATTTTCTAAACTAATTCTCAATTTAACTTCACAGTTTTTATATTATCTTTTAATTTTCACATTTACCGCTAAAATAATGAAAAGAGACTAGGCAACGGACACAGTGCAACATAGCGCCGCACAGCGCTGCACCGCCTACATCCGGAGGCCAGGTTTGACTGGGCCTCAGATGAGGGCGGTGCTCTTTCTTTAAGTCGCTATTAAATGTTCAAATACGAATACTATATGAAGTAAATTTTCATAGTTTAGCTGATTTATATCATGAGACGTGTTTTTGTCAGCAACTTTATTTCTGTAATGTGTTTCCTGTGCCATACAATCGGTGGCATAGAAGCATAAGAGAGGCCTCATGTTACAGGGCACTAAGGATGCCAGGGAGTGGGAGTGCTTTTTTGTGTGCTACTTGTGAATACGCTGCTCTGGAGGGCTCATATGATGTTTGCTCATATGCTGACTGTCATTGATGTGAGGTTCATGGCTGGGGAGGCACTGACCCTCACATCAATGACAGTCAGCATAGGCACATTTGTGTTACTTTTAAACCACAATCAACACAACACAATACCACATAGCCTGCTATAGGGGTCTAACTGGGCCAGAGTATTTTTTTCCTCTCATTTACTGATCTATTGTCTTTTTGGTTCCATCATTTCTCACCTCTGCTTCTCACCAAGATTAAAATGATTGATTTTCTCTTGTGAAACCAGCACAATCCAACTGGCCCAGCAGCATCAGCTCCCCATCTCTGCTCTGTCTAGTCCCAAGACATATCCAGGTCTTTTAACGTCAATAATGTAAATGTAATCACACATTCTTTCTGGTGCTTTGTCTACTCCTCCTCGATACGCTGCCTGTTTCCTTTATAGCAAAATACTAAATTGTTTTATCACTATTATTCCTCTATGAGTCAAATGAGTTAAAGCCACGCCAAGCTCAAAATACTGTAAGATTGATATTGGTATCGACCCGTATAGATGGCTGAATAAATAAATAAAGCAAATTCAAAAAGTTGGTCTTGGTGATTTTCCTATAAAAACATACAAAACATAGTCTACCAAATGATTTGACAGAATATTGCAAATGGTATCGTCCAAACTGCTAATTGATATATTAGTATCAACCTGGATCGGTTCATCTCAGATTTCTTTGTCATACCTATAAATGTATGTACAGAAGGCCATTGACTGTGTGTGAGAATGTGTAAGTAGCTTCTTGGGCATTCAATCCCTGTAACCATGGTAACCAGGTGGTCCGTGGGTCCCATGGGCCTCATTGGGATGACAACAGAGAAAGAGTGAACAAAAACAGATGAGGTGTGTCATCTCTTCTAGGATTTAATTTGCTAAATACATGTATGTGAGTGGAGCAAGGGTTAGGTTACGCCTATGAATGTACAGTAAAGTAGGTCACATCAGCAAGTTTGTTTAGAAGTAAAATGTATATTCAAAATCAATGTTTTTTTCTTATAGGACCATCCATATAAAATAAGTGATCTCTTTGTTTTACTTTTTGAGTGTATTATGTGTATTAGATTAGCATTGGCACTAGGAGACGACCAAAAATCTTTACACAGTCACATACTGGTGGTAAGTCATCTCTGTAGCCACAACAGTTCTGGAGCAGACTGGGGGAGATATGGCAGCTTTTGTGACTACTACCAAATACAAAACAATAATCACACAATTATACATGGGCACAGTGGTCATTTTTGTGTTTCTGTTATACTACTCATTTTTCACAAATCAGCAAATTATCAAAAATGATCATGATTTTTTCTTTTTGTTTTGTTGACTGCTGTTCCAGAACTGAGCTGGCTTTTTATTCAGGGAAGTACCCTCTAACATGCAGCTCTTCTGGACATGGTCATAAAAGTTGCCTATTTCTGTATCCAAACCTAGCCATAATTACAAAATATATTATCATTTATTTATTTTTGATACAATTAAATTCCCTATACCCTGTGGGAAATAATTGACACCCAAAACATGACGGTAGATGCAGATGAAAACATGTAATATATTAGTAAATGTTGCTGAACCATTCATTTTCTGTATCTTCCTCCATCATCTCTGGTTCTCTCTCTGGCCTCTCCCCCACATCCCCAGGGCCACATCCACAAAGCCTTTAGAAGCTATTTCATCTTAAAGGGAACAGCCAGGCTTCGGTGTGCTATACCCCGACGCCCCAGGACAGTTTGATCTGCATTCGTAAGCATCCACCCCTGTCTGAAGCGAGCCAAAAAAAAAAGTCTGGCCAGGCTCCTGATCTGCCGGGGAATGTAAACTTGGGATTGATTGTTAACTGTTAAAGTCAGCTGCTTTCATTTGTACATGTATGAACTAGTGAGGACAAGGATGTAGTAACTGTAGTCTACCTATTGCTTTAGACAGCTTTGTGTAAGGCATCTTTAGCAATGCTCAAGATAGATCAAGTTTACACACAATACACTAGTATAGACCTTAGTTATACCTAGTTTATACCTCCTTAGCACTGGTTTATTCCTGCTTTTCACCTACCTCTGATTCATTTTAGGGGGGGGGGGGGCTGTATGGGCTGGAAGCACAATAAAGTATGATATATAGCTTATGTATATTGTATGTTGTTCACTTTAGTTTACCAGTTTTACTAGAATGATTTGGATCCTTGCCTGTGTGTCTTTAAGTGAGCATATTTACATAAGTGTGCACTTAAAATGCAGTGGAGATACTTGGACGCTGCTCAAAACATTCATTAGTAGGTCTTCTACAGTGTCTCTCTTCCTCTTGGCTGTGTTAACAAGATGGCTGTGATCATCATTTATTGAGAAACCTTGATTTAAACGTGTAAGTGTAAACTGAAGTCGAAAACTAGTTCATTTGTCACCAACATAATCACAGCATGACATACAAGTGAGTTTATCATCATTCTTCATAATGGCTGCTTCCATACTGTCCTTGTTTCTTTGGTTTATTTATGACCTATAGCGTTGGCATAGCTGGAAGCATATTGGCGATGCACTAGTCACACAGCCTCGAACGCAGACTTTACACCCAACAAGGTGAAGGACAATGAGGAGCACATAGTGGACAGTAGGTGGTAACAGTGAGTGAGAGAATTTATAAAAGAGAATTTATAAATGAGCGGGCACACGCTGAGTATCCCCTATACAGTATTCATGGCATGTGGACATAAGTGTGTTACCAGGAGGCCGATGCAATACACTGGAAACTAAATACAGGCGTTTTAAATGTTTTTATATGATGTAATAAAAAAAAAGCAAGTCAGGGTGGTTGTAGCTCAGGGAATAGAGCACATAATGCACGAGCCAGAGGTTGGTTTGAGTCCAACCAGTTTATACTGTTGTTGTGTCATTAAGCAAAACTTAAACCATCTGTGATTGGTGTCTTTGGAGGTGGTCAGAGGGGATGTAGGTGTAGTAGGCTGCCATCATTTTGTCAGTCTGCCTCAGTCTTATGAAAGCTATATACTGCATAAGGCTCATTAATCAAAGCCAATATTATTATTAACTGTCATAGTATAATAAGGTTTTATGTCATTTCAGTGTCAGAAAAAATACAATGTCTTACTATCCAAAATGTTTATTGTTCCGTACATTTGAGTATTCCAGTGTCTTAGGTGTCAATAAACCTGGAAAATGAATGTTACTTAATGTAATTACTTGTCTTCTTCGACAGCTGAGTGTTTGAGTCTAGCACTGGTCTGGGCCCGAGATGTGCCTCATTAAAGAATCACTTTGCTCTCACTGCTTCTGTCTTTTAAAATAACTAACGCCTTTAGCGATTCACAGTCAGAAAATACTGAACAGATTTGGATGAAATATTCAGGAAAGGTCAGGAATGACACAAGAAACAAGTGATTTGATTTTGGGAGTGAACCAGGATTTTTTAATTAAATGAATGGCATCTGTTAGCAACTTTACTCAAAAAGTGGATGACATTTTCAGGGAAGCTCAGAAATTACACAAACTCTCCGAGTGCTTTCTAGTTATATAAGGTGATACATAATTGATAAATGCTAGTTGAAGGGCCCCCTTTTGTGATTTTTTGCCCAGGGCCAAAATAGACGATCACCTCTGTACCAGTCCATTATCTGTCTGTCTATCCGTCCAGTCTCACTGCATTCAACTCAATTTTAACCTGTGTTTGTTTATGCAGATACGGTGAGACATCATCTGTGTATTAGATATTCTCAGGGCAATATTGTTATTCCTACACTTGACCTTTACAAAGAAGAAGTTGCTTTTGCTTCTATCAGCTTTGTCTGGCCTAAGCCTCCTGCTGCAATCTCCCTGTATTTAAATAAATGTATGCTATGCTCTCATAAGCTCAAGCCTGTGTTTATCTATTCATGCCCTTCTAATCTCTGTTGGTCCCTGGACGTCTTTGCTCTGCAGCCTTCAGCACGTTTTTCTTGCTGAACCTCAATGGTTTTTATTTCTACCAGAGGCTATGTTTACCCTCAGTGAGTGCGACCTTGTAGAGGTGCTTCTCCGTCGCATGTACAAGTATTAATAGCTTTTATAGACGTCCAAAAACAGCTTTAGGCACTCGCTGTTGCAACATACAGTATATTAGTCCAACTAACGATGCATTATATTAATATTAAGTTGCATGGTGCATGGAGAATTGACCAAAATCACCAAATTTCTCCAAAAAGCATCTTCCAGTCCATAGGAATTGTATTTCTCTGGCCTTGTGCATGTCATAGGTGCAATATACCGGCTTTATTGGAAACATCTAGTTCATTATCTTTTAAATTTTTTCAAATTATTTCAGTATCTCCACCAACTACACTGTTAAACTAATCACCAGCACATACCAGGGCTGCACAGTATATTGTGACTGTATAACTGTGTGTTGTGGCATCAATTACAATATTCAATTGAAACAAAACTATTTTAACCTTTTAACCTTCTTAACCTTATACTGTATGTTTTCCAGCAAATAATCATAACATCAATATTCTAAAACATGGAGTGTGGTTTTCAATTTTACAAATGAATAAAAAACACTGAATTTGGTTTGGCTACAATAGGAGACAATCATAAAAGCCCTTATTTTTAAAGGCCATTTTATTGTGTTTTAATCATATTCTGAAGAGGACTAGCTGCAGGTATAATTCACACCTACATTTGTCAATTTTCTCTTATGTGTGTCTGTGTGTGTGTTTCTTCCCAGGGGAACTGAGGCTCAAGTAATGAAATGCTCATTACTGATTCAGCTGGAAATGCCGGGGATACATTTACACACACCTACACACACAGACAGACTGCAGCAGCAAGACACTCTTCAAGGTCACCTCACTTCATGTGCTTCTCTCTGTGTGCGTCTCAGGATAAATGTCTGCACCCATACAAATTGAAGGGAGGCAACAAGATGGGGTATAATTAGGAGCGAAATTGACAGTTGTGGTAGGGTAGACTGGAGGCATCAGATATCAGATACCATCATTAGCATGTATCTTGACACCATTTTAATCAGAAGATCCCCACTTACCGACATATAGCACAGTACAATACATGTAGATTATAAATACTGGTAAATCTTTGAGCGCATGTTTAAAAGAGAAGGGCGTGGTGGCAGAGTGGTAAAGCTTCTGCGTCTCACCAAGGAAGTTGTGCGTCCAGGTCTCATGCTAGCCATCTCTCCGAGTGGAGTCTGCATGTCCTCCCCATGTTATTGTGGGTTCTCATCATGTACTTTGATGTCCTCTCACTGTCCAAAGATGTCTTAGGGGAATTGGTGAATATAAAATGCCCCTTGTGCATGAATGGGAGAATGTGTGAATATAAGTCAGTGTCAGCAGTGCAACCAACTGGTCGCTGTTCAAGGTAAATGCCTGTAAAGCTTATAGCTGCTGGGAAAGAGCAGGATTATGAATAAGCAGAATGAATGCTTTACAGTGAGACAGTATAAATCATCCTCTTCACATAAAAAGCTTCACGTACAAAGGTCTGACTGTTTAAAGCATTGCTATCATGTTTACATGAGATAACAGTGGTTGTGACTGCCTGTTTTCAGAGACATGTTATGTTGTCAGTGGGGTTTTGAGGTAGACTGAGTGAGTAATAAACAGTTTTGATGAGGTTTAGGGATTGCCCAGACTTTTCTATTGTTGCTAAGATCAAATATGATGACACAAAGCACATACGCTTTATATTTGTGCAATTTTGAAATGCCATATTACAAAATGCAGTTGTAAAGCTTCTGCACCAAAATGACAAGCATTCACTGTGCAGATCCACAGATTCTATATCCTATGACAAATAGTTTTGGTTAAAAATCAGGCATCATTATCATACGGGCCCATTTTTGTATGTTTTTAACTGATTTGGTCTGTTCCAGTCTGTGTACATGTTTATGGCAGAGACATTTGTGCCCCATTTGGCAGCTTCTCTGTTTCCTGAGATTCTTCCTGGCTCTGATTTATAGCCCTGGCCCACCTGCTCATGGGCGCTTAGTGTCATCCTTGGGTGAACACTTCGACTGGAGTTAAATTCATGTTTCCCTATTATTTTAGAAAAAAAACAACTACCTACATTGCAAGCAAATGGTGCAGTATTGGCTCCCTCTGTCAGTTCAGCTCCAGTAGGGAAGCAGACTGGGCTTGAATGGAGTTGTTAGGGTGTCATATGTTACCATGTAGGAAGCAGGTGGATTTGGCTGAACTGGCCTGAACACCAATCTGGTAATGCTTTCACTGCTACAGGATCCTTCAAATGTCAGTCCTGTATTGTTATTAAGACCATAGTGCGCTCTCATCATTCACCACAGAAAGGTTACGGCCGTACCCGTGAGGAGCACCGGTGACACTGTTCATCACTCATGTCCTACGCGGTGTGTGTCAACACATATTTCCAAACAATCTGCCATATGTGACATGTTCGGGATGGTTGCTTAGAGACACACACGCCTCAGGGCAGGTTGTGGGAGGGGGCCACTGTCCCACCAGGTTTAGGACACACAAGTACACGGCTGCACATGGATACACAAAGACATTATCAGGCAGTTAGATCAGTGTGGCACTAGATTTACTGCTCTGATTAAGGCCCAATTTAGTGATTTGTCTAAACTATGACGTTCATGGCACATTAAGTAATTATTATACAGCTTTTAAGAATCTCTGATTTAAGATTGGAAAAAATATACAGTAGTACACATGACATGTATATTTTAGTCTCATATATTCACATTCTTCAGCCTCAATATAATTGTATATTCACCCAGGTCTATATACATTTATACAGTAAGTTATTCTTGTTTTTGTCACACCATACGACATCACACATACACTTTATTTTTAATGTAGTTCCACTCCAACTGTATTATTATTTGTTTATCGGTTGAAAACCCAACGTGCTGTTACATTGTGTCCAATGAGTCCGAGAAAGCTACAGTCTCTATTCCTCTTTCAAACTGAGAACATTACCTTCCAGATCCATTCATGCTGAAACAAGGCCCACACAAAATGAGAAACAGACAAAAACACTCTGTTCCCTATCTCTAAACCCAGTGCCACAGCTGTTTGTCGAGAGCTCACACAATAAAGGACAGATGTCTAATTCTAAAATATTTTGCTGAGTGTCAGGTATTTAAATCAAAAACAAAAACTTGTGATTTTTCCCCTCTCTTTGACAAGAGATTATCTCAAAATGTGTTTGACCTTCTTAAATATAAATAAACAGTCTAGACCAGAGTATAGTACTTTAGTGTCTTAGTGGTCTTTCCGCTGTCTGAATTATGAGCCCAAACTCACCTCATACCTGAGCCGCTGAAAGAAACTCTTTGTCTATTGTGCTTCGGGACAAAGTCTATTATGTCTGTTCAAGGAGACGGAATCAGATTTCTGTGCAGGCAGGTAGGCAGATGTGTGTGTTTGTGTGTGAACATTCATCCTGGTGGCACACTCATGTTATAATCCACTCATTTACCTGGCGCCCCACACGCAGCCTGGATCACTGCCAGCTCACAGATGCATGGTGATAGTACTTTCTTTAATGGTCACATGCACAGCCAGCCCTCACCAGCTGCTGTTTCATATTCATGCATGTTTTTGTTTAGAAGACTGTGCATGGGTGGGGTCATAATTATAAATCTTTCAGTTCCAAACAAAAACAACGAAACAGCCATAAATAATGCAACACACTGGTGCGATGTTAACACTGAAAACTGAGCTAAAAATCACTTCCACAAATCTTCATGTTTCATTTCTACATTTATTCATTTATGAGGGGATTTGAGGCTTAAAACGGGCTTTAGTTTTTTAATTAATCTCCTTAAGCAGTTGGAAAGGCTTCAACTGTAATGTTTCACAAATGCTTGTAAGATGTGCTGTTGTACATAGCTATTCATACTAAGGTCAAATGTTATAGATTATCTTGTCCTTGGCTAAAAAGTGATGTTTGACATATAATCTCTACAGTTGTGATAATGTTGCAAAGAGGTTGTTGTTTCCCAGTCTGCATGTCCTCCCCATGTTACTGTGGTTTGTCTGCTGGTACTCTGGCTTTCTCCCAGCTTCCAAAGACATGCATGTGTTGTCAGAAGTGATTAATCTAGTGAATAAAAGTATGAGTAATTGGGTGTCTGTCCCCCCAGCAACCGCAGGGTCCCGGTTCAAATTCCCCTCGAGCGCAAACTGTTGTTGCATCCTTGGGCACATCTAGAAATAGTATATATATCCTGCAACTCACTAACCATTGTCCAGGGTGTACCCCGCTAAAGGCCCATGGCAGAAGTGAGATATATCCAGTGCTTGGTCTGTTAGTTAAGCCTATGAAGTTTGAGTGGTGATGACTTTGGTCACTGCATCATTTTATCGATGAATGTATCACCGTGTATTTGCAGGTGATGTGTCCAGCGGCCTCAGTCCTAGAGAGAAGGACATGCCCCCTCCTCATCACCTTTCCCCTCCACAGGTCAGTCACCAATATCTCCCTATACACACTATAATTTCAATTCTTTTTACTCTTTTGTGCTCTCTCTGTCTGTGTCAGGTGGCTGTTCGAGGTGGCACACATCCTCTTCCTGCTCAGCACTTAGCTTTGACCTTGGTCGCGATGGCGTTTCTGTTGCTGTCACCATGGGAACCTCGCTGACCTTCACCGGACAGATTCTTTTTGGCACAAAGATGGAGAGATAACCGTGGGCTGTGTGTTTAGTGGTCGTGTCGGGAGCGTGGCACAGTTCAGTCACTTTGACAGCTCTTTGTAAAGGAGATGCACGCTCTGTGATGTGAAGACAAGCTACAAGTGCACAACTGTATTTTTATTACCTGTACTAACTTTTACATGGTGTAATATGTGATACTACTGATGGTAAACTACTGATGAATGGGGCATGTAAATACATATGTTTCTCATGAAAAGATTTTATATATTTATAAAGAAATTATATAGATGTAAATAGAGATTATTATAGAGAATGCAACATAGATGCACATGGATGTTTGGCTGAGCAATTTTAGCAATATTTGATATATTTTTTTACTGGTTTGTTTACAACATGTATCCCCATCAACCGTCTATGTCTATAAAGACTATTATTATGGACAGAGCTGTTTAATCATAGTAACATTTTTCAGATTTGTCTAATATAAGTGATAAGTAACATGTGATAAATGTGACATTAACCATTTGTTACATAATTAAAACATATGACATGATATGTTACATTATAAAATAAATGTAGAGAGAATCACAGTTTTATGCTGAGACTGATCTAAGTACAGCTGTGCCACGTCCAAACATGTAAATGAATTATAATTTATATTAATTATGATGATGAAGCCCTATGGCGCTCTGTTGGGTGCACCACAGGACAGACATCTGAATACTGATGAAACAGAGAAGTGAAGGACACGGACTGCATGTTGAACAGGCCTGTCTTCAGTATTATATTGTAGTGTATCACTGTAGCTCATATCCAGGTTTGTTTGAACAGTGTTGTGTTCAAGGAAGAAGATTGTTTGCACTGTAGATTAAACTTTCATATTGCTGAGTTTAGACAGGGCTGAATATTGCTGACAGGTGGGACTATTTGAAAATACTATTATGACCTTAACTGTGCTGTGGAATACCATTACAAATGTCATCTCACAGGATGCTTTTACATCAAAACCAATCAGCCATATATGCTATTACTGCATTACTCCATACAAACAAGTGAGGTGACATTTTGAATGTAGGCCATCTTTAGCAATCATCTGTACTGTACGTCAGATGCCCTCTGACACAGCAGCCCCACAAACATACGGTATTATATTAATGAGATTGTATGTTATCCAATTTTGTATGTGTAAAAAGTATATATTTTAATTTAAAACTACTAAAAACTTCCAGTATGTATCTGTATACAACCAGTGCTTCAGTAGTACAGATATGACGTCTTTGGTGTGATGTAAGGCAAACACTGAGTTGTGCTTTGTTGCAGTGTTAGAGGTTTAGAAAATAATACAAAATTTGTATTTATTGTTAACAGCTTTTTTACATCTATGTACAGTATGTTAATTTGTGGTTGCCATACTCCACATGATTCGTATGTATTCTCCGGAGTGCATTAAACTATCATTTGTAAGGCACACTAAAGATGCATTTAATTAAATACATTTAACAATGTGTGTTTTCTCAATAATCCGTTCCCATTGATTTACAGAGCAAATGTTTGATATTGAAGAGTAATGAAATGTAGCCTAAGTAAATCAGCAAGTAGCCACATGTTGGTTGTTCAGTAATATTGGTTATGTGGTTGCCATGGAGCCTGTGAGTGGGTGGAGTTATCAGGGACGAGGTGAACAGTGTTTTTTTGGAGTTGTCATTTTACGGTAGACTTTAAGGTTGTAGGTCTCATACAAAATCCTAAAGACACTGCACCATTTTAGTATCGTCTCTAGGCTGTTAAAAGGTTAATTAAACACTAAGACACAACGTGACACACCCCAGTCTGTGATCTGGATTTGAACTTGCACCTGATAAAGGTTATACAGGTGCAAGAGACCGGCGTCTTATAAAGGTAAATTATACTTTTAATGTTGGCAGCAGAACTATCAGCTTACCTTGATTCATTGATTGGGTTTTACTATTTGCCCACAAAATGTAATCCGTTCAGAATTAAATACATATAATTTACTACGGAGAAGCCAGATATTGTGGGTTATTATCATCTTCCCACGACTATTGGCTTCAGTTTGACTTGGGCATATTCTTAGTATGGCATTACGTACACAGGTTGCTCAAACAGGTTAGTGAATACAGCTATTGGTGCATATTTGTGTGTATGTGAAGGCTTCAGCAGCTCTTTGGCCTCTAGCCCTCTGCAAGATTACTGTGATTGGATTGGCATCGTCGAGAGGCTGGCATTGCTTACCCTGTTGGCACAGGGGCCTGCCAAGGGATGATCGCAAATAAAGACATCATTGATCATGATTGAGCAAGTCGTCATGGAGAAGAGGACGCAATGAAGGAGGCGCAAAATGTACAAGGCGTGTTTGAAAAGGCTCCCATTTCTCACACTGGTGTTGGCCCCGGCATCTGAACGACATTTAAATAAACCGGGAAAAAGAAATATTAAAAAGACTCTCGTATGCTAAATGGACTTTTATGAGCTTCCTACCATGTCACAATGAGGTTTCCTCATCAAAAACATACCTGGGGTACAATGTTTGAGTAATTCTGTCTTGTCTAAATAGATACATTTCGCTTCAGTGGTAGTGAGGTGGGCATGCCCAGCATTGCGTGACCTGCTAATTGAGGTAAACAAAAAGCATCACAAATGCATATTATTGCCCCTATTAAATGTGTTTAACATAAGGATTTGCTAATAAACACGCACAGTGTGAAAGTAAAAAAAAAACACTAAATGATTTTCTTCCACCTGCAGCATTAATGAAATCAGAGCTCTAATTACTGTCTCTGAGTCTGTGCCTAGAATTGTAAAGCTTGCACTTTTTAATCATACTTGTCTGTACATTCAGCCTTTGAGACATCTGTAATAGATCACATTACCTTCCAGGGCCATGATTCAACTGTTTACAAAGGAGCTTATGTCTGTGTCTAAATGTCATATTGCTGCCTTGTGGCCATCATAAAACTTTGGTGATAAATATGATAAGAGAAACATCCTCCACAGAGAATCTTTGTTAGGACAATATATTACTTATATAAAGTATTTTATGCAGTTATATAAATTATAGTTCATGCATTTATTCATCTTCTAACACTTATTCCTGTAAGGGGTCATGAGGGACTGGAGCCTATTCCAGCAACTATGGGCCTGAGGTAGGGTAAACCCTGACATTTACAAACTTATGCATGCATATCTGTGGAAAGTCAAGGGTAGATGGCTTTGGTGATATCAAGATATGCAGTCCACCTTGTACCTAATGCCTGTCCAGTCTTTTAACAAGATTATGGCAGTAGGTTTGATTCACATCAGCTTTAAACCTGCTTCACCAAACCCTGAGGTGCTTGTGCTCTTGTTACTTCTACTGGAGCTGAATCTGTACTTCATTGTTTTTGAGAGTGCTCCTGGGTGTGTAACAGATTCCTAGTACATGCTGACTGAACAAAATAGGCAGGAGCATGGCCCAAGTCTAAATTTGGGCCTTGGACCTGTCTAACACTTGAAAGCTGATCAACTTCACAGTGGTTGGCGGCCTCCGTATTCACCATAGTGTATACTGCCAGCTTCAGAGTCACCAATGGGATTAAGTGTCTTCATCAAGGGCACGTTAACACCAGTTTGGGACTTAAAGAGCAGCAAACCATACTGTAAAATGGCCTTAACTGGTATAACAAAATACTTTGTGACTTCACTTCAACATAGCCAGTTAGTCGCAGAGCTGATACACACTGACACTCACATTTATTCACTATGGGGAATTTTGATACTTTGATGCCACTATTTTTATCTCAACCATCTTCATAGATCATATACAAACCCCTAAAATGTTTCTGTAAAGTACGTTAATGAAAGTCACACTACCTTTGGCTCACAGTCTTATAGTTTCAGGTTCAAGCAGGTTCTCGTTGGCCTGGACACCAGCCATTCACTCACTTGTCATTATGTCAGTATTTATTGGCTGCTTCTCTGCGACGCTATATTTGAGTGACAGACAGTTTGGACTGAAAGTGGCAGGTAAGCTAATAATACAAAACATGGGTTTATTATCAGTGTGTGCTTGACTTCACCATTTGTAGAGTTTTTGACTGGAGGTGCACTGCTTGTAACAGGTGTCATCGTAAAGGTATGAGTCAGAGAGTCAGAGCATAGTCAGAAATTGTAAATCCTGTATAAAATATGACTCAAGTAAAGATTAAACAAAAAATCTAGCCATCTTTTTGAGTGTATTACTTTACAAATGTTATTTTAGAGAATTGGCAAATATTATACTCAAGTAAGTAAAATACTCACTTTACTATCAACTCATAGACCAAGTGCTGACTATTGAATTGAACATCAACACTGGATCTACAGCAAAGGAAATGGCTGATGGAGTGATTTTCAAGCATAAAGTGACTTCAACACAGCTTAGCTTCATGCATACACACCTCGGTTGGTACAGGCAGGCCATAGCAAGCTTAACATATTTGTCTTTCATTATTTATCTCCCTGACATGGTCACGCTCTAATGCTTACCCGTTCATTTGGAAATACACCATCTAAAGATTTATGTGCATGATATTGAAAGTATTGGTGTTAGACTCAGCAATTTAATTTCCCATAATGGGCACTAACCAGGTTTGATCAATATTTTATCAGTTCACTGGTACAAGCTTGACCTGTCTGTGATATTCAATAATGTTTGTGAGCCATAAATAAGTCAGAACTGCCATTAAAATTGGATTAAATTATGTCAAATTATAGTTCTAAATCAGTTCAAGCTCCTCAGGACAAGGATGGTAAAGAGTTATAAGTTGATGGAAGGTTTTTGATGACAGATTTGACATGTTTATCATGCTGATGTGACCGGAAAAGGGTGGCTTGCCCTCTCCAGGTTGGTGGAGAAGTCCTGCCTCAGGTGGAGGATCTCGGGGTACTGGACTGCTGTGGTGAGGAGGTCGGTGTACCGGACCGTTGTGGTGATGCGGTGGGTGTACCGGACCGTTGTGGTGATGCGGTCGGTGTACCGGACTGCTGTGGTGATGCGGTCGGTGTACCGGACCGCTATGGTGGTGCGGTCGGTGTACCGGACCATTGTGATGATGCTGTCGGTGTACCGGACCGTTGTTTTGATGCAGTCGGTATACCGGACCGCTGTGGTGGTGCGGTCGGTGTACTGGACCATTGTGATGATGCTGTCGGTGTACCGGACCGTTGTTTTGATGCAGCCGGTATACCGGACCGCTGTGGTGGTGCGGTCGGTGTACTGGACCGTTGTGGGGATGAGGTCAGTGTACCGGACCGTTGTGGTGATGCGGTCGGTGTACCGGACCGCTGTGGTGATGCGGTCGGTGTACCGGACCGCTGTGGTGGTGCGGTCGGTGTACCGGACCACTGTGGTGATGCGGTCAGTGTACCGGACTGCTGTGGTGGTGCGGTCGGTGTACCGGACCGTTGTTTTGATGCAGTCGGTATACCGGACCGCTGTGGTGGTGCGGTCGGTGTACTGGACCATTGTGGGGATGAGGTCGGTGTACCGGACCGTTGTGGTGAAGAAGAGCTAGAGGAAGTGTCTGGGGAGGTGGAGGTCTGGGCATCTCTGCTTAGACTGCTGCCTCCGCGACCCAGCCCCGGATAAGCGGAAGAAGATGGATGGATGTATTGTGACAGTGTTTTTGTATTAAAAACTTTATAAACATACAGCTTAAGGACCTTTGCCAAACACATATGCTTGTGTATTTAAGTTTATGTGTTAGTATTTTACACTATAGACAATGGCACAACAGCACATCCATGAAATATATTGCCAGGATCTTTTTAAATAAAATCACACTGACTAAATAAGGCTTAGTGTAAAATACAGCCCTGTATAATACTGTCCGTTTTTTGTTATGCCTAAAGCTTCACTAAGGACCCATGCCTCACCCATACAGTATAACTAGCCTTGACTGTCTTTTTGTTCAATGTTGCACAGAGTCAGCCCAATTCTGAAGTCATCTAAAGGACACTCCTCTCGAGGCACAATCTTTCAAAGTAGAAAAAACCCTCACAATTGTACGCTGTAGCCTCCATCCTCTGTTCTACACGCACCGGTGTGACATGGGGGCAAGTGTTAATCCAGACAATGATTTATTGCCTTGGCAAACTCAGCGGTGTTAGGATTAATGTGTTAAAAGATTTACACGCACGAGCAAGTCTTGCCCAAGGGAAGAAGATGTTTAGATCACCCTACAGAAATGGGAGTAATTAGTATAATACAGGCCTACTTTTTGACGTTTTGACAGATTATTTTCACACAGATTATTACACAGGGACGTTCATGCATTAGCACTGATTCCAAACTCATGAGATCCACTTTGATCCCCAATAGTGTTCAATGTCCTTTTGACCAACTTCTAAGACACTGTTTTGAAATCACTATGATATAATTATATAATTAAATGTAACTATTTTTCAATCATACTGTGTCTTTGTCACTTGACCCAAAAGCCATACATACCATACATGCTTGAGTTTACATTTCTATTTCTTCCTCAAACTCTAAGCCTGCATGTGTCACATCATCCGTACTGCACAGCCTAACACAGTAAATTGATTTTGAAATGTCTTGTTAGCACTTACAATCACTTACAACTCATTTGCATTGTTAATGAACTTCAACCATGCCAGTCAGTGCAGCGTAACCTTTTCCGACCAGCATGTTTTGATCGAGCTCTGCTGTGAGGGAGGACCTGGGATGTGAATACTGGACAGGGCGAGACAGCTCATCGCTCACATCCACCAGCCCTAAACGAGCCGCTGGAGGACACTACTGTCTCGATAGACCAGTGGCCATAAGAGTTATAGACTGCATGTAAGGAAGCATCACTCACTATAGGATCAAGACCTGTTTTTCAAATTTAGTAGTACAAATATCCCTTCCGTGGACCCACCACCCGCGGGAGGTACCCTTAAAAAAAAAAAAAAAAAGGGCTGGTGCAATGTGAATCGGGCAGTGGTCAAAGGAGGGAGTTCCCTGCTTAGACTGCTGCCTCCGCAACCCGGTTTCGGACAAGCGGAAGAAAATGGATGGATGGATAGTACAAATATATATTGTGGTGGTTAAGAATTGCATATCTTTATGAACAATAAAAATGCAATTGAAAAAGCAGCACACACATGGATGGCATTGATTGGTCTCTGCCTTTTTGATCTTTTTTGCTTTTGTGCGTAAAGATTCCAAATGTTATAATTTGAGTGAATTTGAGTACCTCATATGGGTAGGGTTATGATTAGATAAGTTCTTGATTTAGAATTGCCAGGACACACGACAAAGAACAGCACATAGCGTGTAACCTGTGTTCTATTATATTCCGTTGATTTGAACAAACTCAAATCTTAAAAAACATGGCAAGGTGACATGGAACAAATTACTTTTACTTTGCCTCTCGAGCATTACGCCCTGAGACCTACAGGTGGCGCAGTTCAGCAGGAGTACAGGAAGCGCACAAAGAGAGAAAGTGGAGAGAGCATCACACTCCCATCTGCCCACACTCAAAAGCACGCGTTTCATTGTCCCAAACCCTAGAAACGAGGATTTTCCGGACACTTCATCCAGAAACCTTATTCAAAACAACATTCTGCAGGTTATGGACTTATTGATTTTAAGATGCACAGACAAACCTGCGCCGGGTTTAACTAGCGACACCTGCCCGCCCTGTCTCTCCTCTCTCCTTCGCTCTGTCTTTTGTCTTGGGCATCTCTGCAGACTCTCACATTGTGGTTGAAGCAGCAGTAGCAGCGTGGCGGAGGAGGAGCAGCGTGGTGAACCGTCGCAGCCTCTTCTCCCGCAAGAACAAGGCACCTTGCACCGGCAACCGCACCTCCAGCCCCTGCTCGTCTCGTTTTGGGATTTTCTTTCTTTCTTAGGACTGCTGCAAACTCTTGAAGCGCCAAACAAACCCTGTTGCTTTGCTATCACTGAACTTAAATCAGCGGAATTCTATTGAGGATTGCAGGGACGCGTACGTTCACCTGGGATGATGCGTTTGCCGGTGGTGCTGCTGTTGCTGTGTGTCTGTTCAGGACTGGGCCCGGTGCGAGGGGCGGACCGGAGCTGCTCGGACCTGCGGCAGTTCTACACCAGCAAAGGCTTCACTCTAGCCGGTGTACCTCAGAACGAGATCTCCGGTAAGTTCATTTATTCGTTCAGCTTCTTCCGCTTCTAATTTTCTTGGAAATAACTGTCTATTATCCCAGCGAATTATGACTGATGAGCCTGCTTGCAACAGCCTACTGTATATTGCTCAATGGGATGACATGTCTGGCTCACTTTAATTGCGCTGGTAGTCTATCTTTATGGTATTATGATGTGTATAGTGCATGAGCAATTGCAATATTCCCGTTAGATGGAGGATATTGACCATAAATCTGATAGCTCTGCTTTATTTAGCTGATCTAGTTTTACTGGACCCAAAGCAGTCACTTAATTCTTATGGTAACCTATATGTTTATATTTCAATTTTTTTCATTATCATATGTGCCATATAGCCTACATTGATGCACATCCAGTGGCGTTGTTAAGTCTCATTTTACAAGTTCCAAAGCCGTCCAAAAGTCATATAAACTAGGTCTAGGCATGGCTAAACGTCTAAACACTCTTGAACCAGTGCTAAAAGCTGGTCTAACAGCACTACAGAGAGGCTAAACTGGGTCTAAACCAGATATACACATGAAGCTGAACTAAACCAGATCAAACCAGCACAAAGCTATGAATAAATTGGTATAAAAAAGGACTTAACAGGACCTTACAGGACTAGGTCTAAACCAAGAATACCTCATCTATTTTTTCTCTGAGCTTATATTGCTATATCTATATTAGCCTTCAGTGGCTTTCTGGGCCATTTTCATTGTTCCTTGAGCTGAGCTGAGGCCATGTATTGCAGGTGGGTGTGAGCCATGTGTCTTGTGGAGCTATTACAGTTGTCTATACCTGGCATTTATCAGTGTGCTGCAGGTGCACACTTTTTAATATTAACTCCGGTAGCAACACATAGATTTACCTTTTGCCTGTGGCTAACAGTGTGTTGAATGGGACACAACTGTGTGTTGTGGAGATATATTTATTGTGTGCTCGGCTGCTGCTGTGACTGTGACTCACTAGATTTACATAAGGTAATAATTTAGTCAAGCCGCAGGCAGTACCCACCGGCAGCCATGCTTTTGCAAGGTAGAGTTTGTGCAGCAACAATGTTAAACCAAGAAGAAGCCAGAGACTACAGTATTTTTAATAGAAGCTGCATGTAGAAAGTACAGTAAAGTCCTTTTGTGCATAGTTTTTGATTCCTGTTGGAACAAAGGTAATTCAAGATATAAGCTAAATGTTTAAAATAATGAACAAATGAATTCTTATCTTATCAGTCAGGCGTAGGGTTAGGGTCACAGGCCTTTGCATCCTCAATGAAGCAACCTTATGGCAGTTTGCAAAGGGACTATCATGACACCATTGATGATTATAAAAATATGTTACCTGAACACAGCCAGTTCATACTTAAGCACCAGATAAATGGAATGTTACGACCTTCCGAGACAACCAAGACATACGGCCTTAAAGTTGATTTCAAAACCCAGACAAAACCCCCGAAAATTGAGTTGATTGAGAATCAAGGTAATCTTTGTGAATGCAGAGTACCAGCTCATATTAGTATAGTGTAAAGTTTCAGACACTATGCCGAGACCCTTTCTTGTCAGTCCTTCAGCCTTGCAGCTAGTCAGGGCAGTCATGTGTTTAATCAATCAGTCAATTACCCGACCAGTCACATAATCAATGAGAAAGATACCCAGGCGGTCAAGCAGTCAGCCAATCAGATTGCCCGTCAGTCATTCAGCTAGTCATCCACTAAACCAGAGCCATAGAGATATTACTTACAATATGTGCTGTCTCTGTGTTCACAAAAAGTTATGTTTTGGTAAAGCAAATGGGCCTTGAGAAAGTAGTAGTTGGGCTTCACAATTTATTAGGGATCCACCGATATAGAATTTCTTGGCCGATACCGATACCAATATTCTGTAAACATGTTCTAGTGGGCTATATTTCTTGAAACTAAGAAATCTACATAAGAATAACTGCTTTAAATTGTATTTATTTATTTATACATAGGTTTTTTTATAGCGCTTTATTAGGACACTCAAAGATGCTTTACATATTTGTATTATTCATTCACTGAATGATGGTAAGCTACTTATGTAGCCACAGCTGCCCTGGGGCACACTGACGGAAGCGTGGCTGCCAGTTTACGCCTACGGCCCCTCCGACCACCACCGAACACCAATCACACAACCACAT
>JAVQKC010165481.1:0-13560 GCA_036025475.1 Philypnodon macrostomus
AGTGATTCTCCACAGTGTACCCAACATAAAATATTATTATGACCCCACCCTACAACAAACAGGAAGTCAGCCATTTTGAATTGAATTTGGGAGGTCAGGTATATTTAACAGCCTCTAACTTGCATACTTTGCCCGATTAGGCTCTAACCTGAAATAGTTACCTCTATAGCGCCCCCTATAGACTGAAAGAAGAATGCAGCTTTAGGGAATTTTCTAAATTCGGCAAAAACATTCTTCACAAACATCCAGACAAATAAAAAAAGTGATTAGGGTGCCCGTTGGTGGCAGACGTATGGGGCCGTTTTCGCCGATATACACCTTGCTGTCGGGGACGACAGCACAGGCCTAGTTTGAATTTGATAGGGGGCAAGTTTAATCCTGGTTTGGAAAACTATTAGTACTTCACTAGTTTGGATGCATTTAGTCTTGGTTCAGACCTTATTTAAACCTGGTTTGGTGCTAATTTAGTCTTGGTTCAGCCCTGTTTTGGTTCAGTGCTCATATGGTCAGGAACTAAAACATAAATTGCCATTCTTATTTTTATAATTATGCTATAATGCAGGCCTTCACTATCCAAAAATTGTCCACAGCCCTCTTAATCCTAAATCTTGTCAAAATACAAAATTTAGTCACACATTTCATTATTCATTCCAAAATTGTATTGAAAACAACACTCTCTAGTAACTTTAAATAGCTTGAAGTGATGTCTGTCTACATATTTTGTATTTATTTCAAGACTTGATGTAGAGGTTTTGGGGCCCCCCCTGCAGGACCTTCACGGACCCCACTTTGGGAGTCACTAATATAAAATTTGATGGAATACATGCACACTAATAGAATTTGAAATGTGACAAACTTGTGATAAACATGTTAAACTTTATAAAACATATGATAGTGAGTGTATAAATATGAACCATAAATGGAGCATGGCAATCGTAAGGATATTTAGATTCTGTGATTTTGTAGACCTTACTAAAGCAGCGACTAAAATCAAAAGCAGAATACAGAATTAAAAAAGATTAACATCACATGGGTGTTTATTGCAGTTTTTTTTTCCTAAAGGACCAAGTACACATATCTCATTACTGCCTCATGATTCAACCATTGTATTCAGTCTATGTAAAACATATTTACAGAGATCACAGCAATGAGGGCAGAAACGTGTAAATGTCACATAAAAGCATAGGCCTCACGTCACCACCCCCAGGCAGGAGTGCAGGCCTGGGCCACCCTCCCCTCAGTCAGGAGTGCACACCCCTAGCTCAGGCCTGGGCCACCCTCCCCTCAGTCAGGAGTGCACACCACCTGAGTCCCGCTCCTCTCGCTCCTCCTCGTCCATCTTTCGACCATGCTTCCGAAAGTACTTGTATCTCTGCACATAGAGCTTGACCAGGTTGCTCACTTTGACAGGATTGATTTCACCAGTACGGCTGTGACAGATCTGAGATAAGAACATGGAGTTATTTTTTAGCAATTATTATCTTTTAGCTGTCCAAATATGAGAGATTTGAGTGGTGTGTTTACCTTATGGACCGCTTTGCGGAGGATATCCTTGTATTCATCCTTGTTGATGTCTTTGCGCTGATAGTACGGTTTGATGGCTAGCTTCACCTCCTCCACTGCTCGCTCCTGTGTGTGCAGCTTCTTCAGATACTGAGAACATTAGCAAAACATGTTATTCATCAGAAGGAAAGCATTTGTGCCAATGTTTGGTTCTTGTGTCATTGTCATGTGTTCATTACTTCTTATTCTAGGGTCTATGCAAGGTGCTTTATGTGTCAATAGAAGTACAATAGAGGATTGTGAAACATTTTAGTGAGACATTTGCGATGACAGATGTTGGAGCTGAGGGTTACCTTGTCAGGGTCTTTGCTGTCGTTGTCCCAGCCTGTATCCCCAGAGCCCCCAGTGATGGTGGGTGGGGTCTGTGCACATGGGTGCAAGTGAGAGGAGTTGTGTAAGATGAACTGAGGGCTGACAGGGGGAAGAGAAGGCGGGGGAGGGATCTGTGAGGCTGAGGAGGAGGAGTTGAGCTGCTGGGGCTGGCTCTGGTTGGCCTGGGACAAGATCTGCACCAACACAGGAGAACAGTAAGGATTACATACCAAATAAATCAATCATAGCGCTCAAAAATGTGGTAATCCTTATATTAAGAATCACAGTCAAAGGACAGTCACAAACCAAAAAGCAGTTTACATTTCAAATTGACTAACTAAAAATAATTTGTTAACTGGACAAAGCTTAGTAAAAATGTATATAGATAAAACAATATTGTCAGATTAATAATACTCCCACCTGACTCGTAGCTTGGATGAACTCTTGGGCTTTGGCCCTGCTTGCCATATTGGCTTCCTCCATTTTGAAGAGCAGGGCTGTCACTGAAAAATAAAACGAGAAATTTTAGATTATCACACAACAGTGGTTTTTGCCAGATTACATTTTCTTTGGTTGTCAGAAAGGTAATATACTCACATGCAAGCACACCTCCTGCTGTGCAGTCCACTCCGGCCTGCAAACCCCAGGGCAGCGTGGGAGCAGCAGGTGGGGGAGGTGGAGGCGGGGGTTTGTTAGCAGACGATGAAGACACGGATGAAGAGGGGTCAGACGAGACCAGAGACAGAGACAGAGGAGTGAGCCCACATGAGGCTGAGGAGGATGGGCAGGAGGGTGGACTGCTCGGTTTTGGGGGGTCACAGGAAGGTAAGAGCTTACCAGTCATAGTCAAAGCAGCCCCCAGAGAAGTGGACATGATGGATGGACTGCCTGACGGTGGCGTGGGACTGGTCTGAGAGGGGCACTCCTCTGCCAAAAATGAAGGCTCTGGAGTTTTACAGCTACTGTCCACAGTCTGGGAGTCCGGAGAGGACTCCCTGATGTCTCTCAGAGGAGCTGTGGAGGGCGGAGGTGTGGGAGGGGGAGAGGATGAGGGAGGGAGCACACTCGTGGACGAGGAAGAAGAGGAGGACGAACAGGCGGCCGAGCCGGCATGGCCTAGGTGTGGACTGGCAGGCTTACACACTTCTCCAGAGGCTGCTGGAGGTTCTGAAGCTCCAGCCCAAGCATCAGATGCACCCTGACCACCTTCCTCAACCTTTGAACCTACTGCTCCAACCTTTTCCCTTGTTTTCCTAACCAAGCGACGGCGCCGCTTTGTCACCAGAGATGAAGAGGGTGATGATGCCGAAGAAGAGGTAGAGGTGATGGAGCCAGGTTTAGCTTTTTGGGATGTTAGCGCTGCAGGACTGCTTATGGAGGATGGTGGGGCGGCTAGGCTACTTCTCTTGCCTATAGAGCTCAGGTCTTTCCCACGACCACCAAGTGAGAGCGGTTCAGAGCACGGTTTAAGGAATGGCGATCTACTCTCGTTGTCTCTGCAAAAAACTACTGCAATAGATCCACCCACTACTGAACTGCCTGTTCCTCCACCTGCCCCCCCAGCCCCCAATAGGTCCATCCCAAGCTTGCCAGACGCTCCCGTGGTACTGCTGACACCTTCACGCACAAGCACTGACACTTTGGACTGAAGTTTTCCTTTCCGACTAGTAACACCGTCTTTCTTAGATTTTGCAGAGCGACCTAGTTCCTTCCTGCTGCCTTTGTCCCGGGCTTTGTCCTTGACAACCTTGCGCGTGCGTTTAACTGTGGGCAGAGCAGATGAGGCAGTAGCACAACTTGTTGTGAGTGACAGAGATGAGAGACTTTTACTTTTGGTTCTACTGGAAGAGGATTCAGAATGATCTAGCTTTTTAATCGACTTTCTTTTCTGTTGGTGTCGCCCAGCCTTGGAGGTAGGTTTTGCTTTACTAGGTAAAGGCGGTGTCGGGGCAGGGGGAGGAGTGTCTTCTAGCGATGGATAGTCCGAATCCAAGGCCTCACCGTCCAAAGAGAGAACGTCGATTTCCACTTTATCCGAGTAGCGATCAGACTCGTAGTTACGGTAGCACGGTGGTGAGAGTGATCGTGAATGACTGCGACTCCTTCGGCCATCCGTGACATTCGAGTGTCCTTTCCGCTTCTTTTTCCGGTGTGACTTATCAGAGTCCAGTGAGGGTCTGCTGGGTGACGTCGGGGCCAGTCTTGGGGAGCCCGGCACTGTAGTGGTGGTAGTTGTAGTGGTGACTGTGATGGTTCTTTTAATGGCAAAGAGGTCGGAGCCATTCAGATCCTGGATGGAGGGTGGGACAACTGGGCGCCCATCCCGCCTGCGCTCCCTGTCATGATCCCTCTCCCTCTCCCTGTCCCTCTCCCTGTCCCTCTCCCTGTCCCTCTCCCTGTCTCTCTCACGCTGTCTTTCCCGTTCCCCCTCATTCTTTTCAGGGCTTCTTTTAGACTTCTTTGAACTGTCTCGCTCTCGACTAGTTGAGTGGAGTCTCCTTTTCCTTTCCCCATTTCCTCTGGAGCTAGAATCATCGTCATCATTCTTTTGGCTTCTTCGAACGTCTCTGTCCCAGTGTTTGTCCCTGTCCCACTCTCTGTCCCGACTTCTGTCCCTGTCCCGGTTTCTCTCTCGACTGTGCTCCCTTTCTCGCTCTCTTTCCCGCTCCCTATCCCTGTCTCGCTCCCTATCCCTGTCCCGCTCCCTATCCCTGTCCCGCTCTCTGTGTCTGTCCATGTCCTTCTGCTTCTCCCGGTGGTGTTCCTCAGACAGACTGGAAAAGGAGCGTACCGTCCTGCTCTCCGCTCCTAAGGAATTGTGTGTGTGTGAAGTCTTGGGGCTGCCGTGTCGCCGTTTCTTCCTTTTGGAGCTGCGACTGCGGCTCTGTCTCTTGCTTTTTGACTCTTTCCCACTCGACTGATCCGCCTGCTTCTCTTTGCTCTTGTGCTGCTTTTCCTTCCTTCTTTTCTTCCTCCTCTCCTCCTTCCCACCGTTCTTCCCATCCTTGCTCTTCTGTCTGCCCCGATCACTAGAACTCTTTGAAGACTTTTGAATCTTGCTGCAGTCCTCCTCCAGTGCGGGCAGTGGTGGTGTTGGGGGTGGACTGTGAGAATGAGTGGAGGTTGGAACGGTCTCTGGGGTGAGCGTGGTGGAGACAGGAAAGGAAAGGTACCTCTCTTTTCGTTTGCTGACCAGCTTCCTTCTCAGGTCCTCCACTCCCACCACAGGCTCCTCCTCAGGCTGCATGTTCCCCTGCCAGTCCGGGTCAGCCCGCACGGACACAAAGCCGTCCCCGTCTAAAACGCGCAAAATCCGCTCCGCTTTTGGACTGAAGAATGTTGAACTTGGTGAATTCACTGGGATGATTTCTTCTGCTGCTCTTTTGTTACCAGCCTCCCTGTCAGCCAAGCCAACAATTTCCCCCTCCTCTATCTCCGAGTGCTCTGAGTCTGTGTGCTCTTCTTTGATGGTGCTACAGTCCACTGTCCTCCGCAAAGGCAGCTGACCATCAGCAGAGTGGGTCGGTGAATCGGCAAATGTGTCTGTAGAATCTGGAGGCTCATCCATTTTACTTGACTCGTTTATTTGACTTTCTCCGTCTTCCTCCTTCATCTCAACCCCATCGATATCAGAAGGGGGTGAACCTGTAGGCTCAAATGGGTCATACTTCTCTGCTTCCTCCTCCTCTTCAACTATTCTCTCCTCCTTCTCCCCTTCGGTCGGATAAAAAGGGTCATACATATCCCTTGTTTCTTGTTTACAGTCTTTACCCAGGGGCATGGAAGTGGACTCAAGAGTGGAGAACTGAGGAGCAAGAAGAGGTATCACATGGTCCTTACAGAAGTCTGAGTTAGAATCCACAGAGGGGGATGCAGGTGGTGAGGGCTGCTCAGATACTGAAGATGGTGGACACAGTGGTTGTGAACAGGCTGGTGGGCTCCTGTTAGTCTCACCGGAGAGGAAAGCCGGCTTCTCTTTGAAGCCTGAGGTGACAGTCAAGTCCATGGGCCAGGAATGCACTCACACATGTGAAGGCCAGAGCTTACAAAAATGTTGCTAGAAGATGAGCGTAGTCACAATGGAAGCATGAAATCCAGTAATAAACCTAAAAAGTGAAAAAAACGTTATACTGTGCATGCCAGAAAGATGTCCCAACACAATAAACAGACTTTTTGTTCATCTCGCTTTCTTTTAGAGATGGCCAGAGACCACCAGTTTTACCCGTCCTCTATCTGAAATCTGATTCTACAAAAACATCTAGCATGAACAGTCCCTCTGCTGTTCTTGTGTAGATGCTATCCATCCTAGTGGAACAAAGAGAAGATCTAAAGCTCACACCTCTTCATCGCTTTGACTCTCTGTTGCTCTGGATCATGGACCACAGGTGATGCTGCAGCTGCTTCATCTCTCCTCCCTGTATATGTAACCTTATGGATTAACTTGGTTCCCTCTCATTCACGCACATGGATGGTGTCCTGCTGGGACTAACTTTTATTACAGAGCCTACTACCAAGTCACTGTTTTCTCCCCAACACTCCTAAACCTATTACACACTACACACATAATTCAAAAGATAGTCGCATGAAGGCACACTGCCGTTTTTAAATAGAAAAAACATTTATGGTGCAAATGCAGTGAAATAAACTACTGCATATTGTGATATCATCATAATGACAAAGACTGTGCACTATCAGCGTTGCTTGTATTAGTCAATAAGCCTTTTGTAGCCAGAATTATTTTAATTATGCACTCATTTACACCATTTTCTTTCAATTACAGACGTTCATTCGTAGCTTGTTTGGTGTTAAAACAGACGTTCTGCCGGTGCGCCCTTACACCGGGTCCCTTCCGTGGAAACAGCCGTGAGCAGGCCCTGGGTTGTTTATCATGATGTCGTGCTATAAAACCAACACCTCCAGCTAAAGTTAACCGAAATTCACCAGCGGCGCATTAACAGCAGAAATATGTGTCAGCGGAACAATTCATTCTTGCAAGATGATGTAGCTTGCTGTAGCTAGCTAGCGAACTAAAGGCTGAAAAGAGGCCATCGTCCGCTTGTTTCAACCCGAACATTCTGTGATTCTAAAGAAACACACTCGCCCGGCATTTAGCACATTCCCAGGAACAATACATATTTAGATTTTATATAGAAGACTCACTGATTTCAAGTCGATTCACACGCACATCCATCCATTAATCGCCGCCATTTTCTTCCGATGCACAGCGTAAAACAAAGGATTATGGGAAATGGAGTTTTAAGTAAATATTTTGTCCCATCAGATTGTCCCAGTTGGAACATGGGACAAAGAGCCTGAAACTGTGACTGTCCCCATTAAAAAGGCACATGTCACGCTACAGTACTAAATGTGTGTACATTTGTGTGTGCAAACTAAAGATCCATACTTTTTGGAATTACACAACCCAAAGTAATTACACACAAAATGTTTCTTTATTTAAAAAATAAAATAAAACCACGCACAAAGTATACTTACAGTAGAAATATGCAATACATTCTGAATAAATAATGGATTCTTGTCTGACCAGAGTTCAAGTCTTTATCATGGCAGATCACAGAACACACACGAACACACACAAACACACACACGATAATTTGATCCATTTTAATGTGATTAATATTTTAACAGTAAAAGATTTGTTCAAATGTCAACTTTGTTTTTCTATAGTGATACAAATGCAGATACAGCCACTCTGTCACAAAAACTTAGGCATATTTGACTCTTGGAATACACTTGGAAAATGTTGATGCTACAGTGATCTCACAGCACAGCAATTGTCATCAGAGAAAATTTGTTTACTTTGAGACTCTCTGTGGGCTGTATTATAAGGGTTTAAAATGAGACTCTGAGACACTCTGTGGGCTATATTATAAGGGTTTAAAATGAGACTCTGAGACCCTCTGTGGGCTATATTATAAGGGTTTAAAATGAGACTCTGAGATCCTCTGTGGGCTGTATTATAAGGGTTTAAAATGAGACTCCAAGACCCTCTGTGGGCTGAATTATAAGGGTTTAAAATGAGACTCTGAGGCCCTCCGTGGGCTGTATTATAAGGTTTAAAATGAGTGGTGTTCGGGGTTACCACCACTGTGTCTTGATACCATCACAGCCGAACACACATCTTCTCCAATTAGATATGTTGTTGAATGGTGGTGGCAAAGCACAACTAAATGTAAGTGATTGAGGTAGACACAACATTAGAACATGGATAAAAGCTCTGAAAAGTTTGCATAATACAGGACCTTTAAGAAAAACCTGCAATTTTAGTCGAATATGCCTATGTTTTTGTGACCAGTATATCTGACTATATACTCTGTAGAGGGCAACACAATGTCAGGTCTAGACTGGTTAAAACACATGTATAAATAAAAAGAGGCAAATACTAAACAACACAGACCATACATACACTGCAGCATCAGAGAGCACAGAGGGGGCTATGGGAGGGACGGAGTGCCCAACTGTCATACGGGCTGCACAACACCGAAGACAAAATCAAATACTACCTAAACAGTACATATAGCCAACACAATAATCAAGTCTTATAGTAACACAAGGCACCTGGTTTGTTGACCTAAAACATGTTTGTAATAAAGCCTATTTTAGCATCTCTAGTGTCCATACATGCAGTAAATGTGAACCTTCACAGATACATAAAAATAATTCAGGTCTATTATATTCAGAGCTTTAATTAGAAGCTGCCAAAGACATTTGTAACTGTTGTGTTAGTTGTGCGTTGTTCTCCAAGCCAAGTATTATAAAAGTATAGACCAACTGTACCAGCGTATGAGTGAGAAGATTATGACTATTAGATATTACACTGACTTATTCAAAGAAGTTTTAAGATGTCAGTTACTGTACATTTATTCACTTTATCATTTTTCAACAATGTAAAACATATTTCTTCTTTACAAAACAAACATATTCCAAAACAAATAAAAGAGTGTCCTGTACATTTGTAACAGATTGACATTGGCTTTGTTATGAGCAGCAGTGGTACCTGTCAGAGCAGCCCAGAGTCTTTGGCCATGTTATAGAAGAGCCCTCTCTGGGAGATCAGGTTGTTGGGGCTGTCGAACTCCACCATCTCCCCCTTCTCCAGAACCAGCACCCTACAGGAGACAGAACACATGTGAATAACACTGCTACAGCTTGCTGTGGTTTAAGTTCAGAGAAAAGGATTGTTTTCTATCCTGCTATTACTGAGAGCAAAAAAGATATGGAATGTGTGTGGTTTGGTAATCTGACAGTTAAAACAAAATCTGAACTTTATAGACTGGTGCGCACAGCGCTCCAACTGATGGGAGTGAGAGAGTATCCATCCTTGCAACAGTTGTTTGAGGAGACTGTTGTGAAACAAGCAAGAAAGATCACTTCTGACCCCCCACGTCCTACACTCCCAATATGAGCTGCTACCATCTGGGCAACGCTATAGAGTACCTGATAAAAATAGAAAAAGATACCTGAACAGGTATAAAAACTCCTTCCTGCCCATCTCAGTGACTCTCCTGAACTCAGGCGATAGCGCAGGACTGTGTGTTATTGAAGTGAATGTTGAGGTATGTCTTGTTTCATGTTTGTTTAATGTGTACTGTTTATGTGGCAGCCTTTGTGCCCAAAACAAATTTCCTTTGGGACAAATAAAGTAATCTTGAATCTTGAATCTTGTATTATCTATAAATATATATTTTAATGCATAGAAATTATAGTCTGGCCCAATTATGTGATGTAAAGGGGGTACTCTGTGATATTTATTATTTTTTTGTAGGTTTCAGAACCTAGTGGATCAGGGACCCAAATGTGGGTTGCTAATGATTTTGATTGAGTCACCAAAGAAAATAAAAATAAATAGAAAAAATAAAAAATAAAAAAGGTGAAAAAAACACCCACATCTGGGCATCAAGATTCTGGAGTTTTGGTGTTGAAATTTATTCCCATTCTTGCCCGATTGCCCTGTAAAAGCTGCAGTATTTGGGTTTGCATAGGGGAGCATATGTTGCTCTAAAACCTTTATATACCTTTCAGCATTCATAGTTGCTTCAAAAATATGTCAAGCTGCCCATAGTGTATTTTGATATTTTGAATTTATTTTATTAAAAGGACAGTGAATTTAATGACCATATACATGTCAATTTCCATCCTCAATCCTTCGGCCAGCCCAGACCGACCACTCTCACAAAAATAGGCAAAAACAAATTTGTACTGTATACAAATTTGTACTGTATACACACACTCTCACACCATGCAGGCGCATACATGCAGTACCATCACTAAAAAAAAGAGTTTATGTTAGATTGTGTGAACAGTTTTGATTGTCCAGTAACCATGACTTCAGTTGTTTAGTAAAAGAGCTGAGGGTAGGCAGATCCCATATGGTTGTGGGTAAGGTATTCCAAGTTTGAGAGGCCCGATATGAAAACACAGCCTGTCCAAAGGCACATTTTATACACGGGATTATACAGTCACCTCTGGAGCTCGCTCTGGTGGATCTGTGTTGATTTTTAAGGGAGCAGGGGCTCGTCTGTGTAGGACTTTAAACACAAGGGTGGCGTCTGTGTATTTGTTCATATTTTCATTAAAAAAAGCTTAAAATATCATCTTTCAGAATCTTGCAGTGATGTGTTTTTGTTTAATTGCCTAAGTTCTTAAGAGCTAGTTTGTTGTTTGTCTGTTGTTTCAAAAGATTTTAAGGTGGTCTTACATGCTAGTGTCTAACTTGTCATACAATATGTCATATGTGAAACAATAATTGCATTAAAGTACAGTTTAGCTGATTCCAATGTTAAATTATCTCTGACGTGTTTAACATTAGACAGGTTGAATTTCATTTTATGCACAACCTTCTTGATAACCTTCCACAATAACGCCTAGATATTTAAACTCATGAACTGTTTTGATTTTTGTAGGGTCTACAGCATTGGCAGCAGTCTTTTGGGAAAAATGCATGCATGTTTTTTTGCATGAACATAAATAACTGTCATCAGCGTACATCTGGCATTGTACATTGGATGGTAAATTACCTGGGAGATTGTTCATGTAGAGGCTGAAGAGTATAGGTGCCAAGGGGCAGGCCTTCTTTGCACAAGGTATGAGTTTATATTATTATTATTATTGTTGAGGGGATTGACTGTATCAAAGGCTTTCTTTAGATCAAGAAACACTGCTCCGACAATGCCACCTTTGTCCCTTTTGATTTATTCCAAGAAAAGGCAAATCTTGTCTATTTCCAAATGGGATGCAAGACACAGATCAAATACTGATACATCAGAATTCAGAGGCATCACAGGTGGAGTACTAGTATTCACCACTGATACACTGAATCTTTGAGTCTACAAAGTATGTATTAAGCAGTTTGTCGATCTCAGCTGGGTTGTTGATTACTTCATTATTTAGTTGTAATTATATAATGTTCCAGACTTCCTTTATTTTACACTTAGCATTTTTTATTGTATTGATGAAGAAATTAGCTTTAGCATTTCTAATTTCCTTAGCCACTTTGTTTCTGAGAGGTAAAGATTTGCATATAATGAATTGTTTGAGTTTTGAGAGCAGTCTTAAGGGCATGATAATGCCAGATTTCTTCATTGAGCCAAGGCAGGAATCATTTCTGGTTTCTACCTTCTACTCAGTGTTTCTTGAATAGTTTGTATAAATGCTTTACAGTTTTCATCATGTGATCACGTGAGAGGTGATCAGACCAGTTTATTTCATTCAGGGCAGTTTCCAGATTGTTTATTTCACTTTTGAGTATCTTTAACAGCTCACATGTTTTGTTAAATGGGTGAACATATCTATTTTTTAAAAGTTTTTCTGAAAAAACAATGAGGTTGTTATCAGATAGGCCAGTAATCATATTGTACTTTTTTATTCTATCCCCCATTAGTGAACACTAGATCAATGCAAGTTTCTGTTGATTTGCCAATTCTGGTTGAACCTTGTCATGGCTATTTGTTAATGATTTCAGCCTTTTACGGATTGTTTTGTCACCGAAAAATAGTTTCACTCTTCCAGTTACATTCTTTGAGAACAGCCTGCAGTTCCTCATAAAATCCACTAGAGGTAGAAGGAGGTCCAATGAGTGTGATTGGGGAGAGGCTGACTTTGAGCCCAATACATTCCAAGTTGTTTGGCGATGACCATTTTATTTGGTTACATGTCAAGTGTTCCCTTATATGGCACAACACCCCGCCACCTCTACCTTCTGGCCTGTCTTTTCTAAAAATCTTGTACCCTGGCACACTTAGGCATGCCATTGGTGAGTTTGCATGTAACCAGGATTTGGTTATGCATAAATAGCCGAGATTTGATTCATTCAACAAATGTTGTATTTGATCACATATAGGCATGATACTCCAAATATTTATATGGCCACTGAGTAGGCCCTTGGGATTGGCTTTAGGGGTCCCATTTCACACAAGCATGATTTAAGGTCTGAAAAATGTTATATTTGCAGTGCCTAAAGGTAGCTTTATTTTTGATCTGGGGCAGAATACTTTCTGTCTTCTGATAACACACTGCTGCACTGTGGACAAGCTGCTCCACACCTGCCACACTGGGATCTGCCGCTGGTGCTACACCCGCATCTTGGTTAGCGTGGAAAGTACTCCAAAGCTGCATAGGAGGCATCTATTGGAGAACCTGGGCATCGGTAAGTGAGGCTGTCGTTTGATTAGATGGCTGTGGTACCCAACTTACCCCTTTCACAGTGATGGTGTGGCTCGCTGTGTCTGGCTTGCTAGCCCTGTAGTATGGTTAGCAGGGCTAGAGTTGTCCAAGGGCAGAGGGCCCTTGGATGTAACTTAATGTTCCCTGTACCTCATTCTCTCTCCACTATCCACTTATTCACTTCTATACCATGAGAGATACTGGCTTTTGAAGTGAACGCTAATGGAACGTTGGAAGGTCTCCCTCCTATTTAGCCAGGAGGACATGGTCTGTGATTTCCAAAAAGAATGTCAAATCTGGACTTGTTTGACCATAGGACACTTTCCCACTTTTAAACAGTTTTAAATGAGCCATGGCCCACAGGACATGATGGTGCTTCTGGACCATGTTATCATAAGACATCCTTTTTGCATGATAGAGTTTTAGTTGGCATCCAAAGATGGAACAGTTGATTGTGTTTGCCAACAGTGGTTTCCGGAAGTATTCTTGGGCCAATTTAGTAAAGTTATTGACACAATCATGCCAATGAGTGATGCAGTGTGGTCTAAGGGCCCGATGACTATGGTCATCTTCAGCATTTGTCCCTTATGCTCCGAAAATTTCTCCAGCTTTTCATAATCTTTTGACCTTGGAATCCACTGTAGATGATGAGATTTTTGTAATTTGACCTTGATAAACATGTTTTTACAGTATTACATAAATTAGGCTTTCTTTCACATATTGAAGAGCTTCTGTCCATCTTTACTTCTGTTAGACATCCCTTTTAGAGCTTATTTAACTTAACTAGGCCTGTGCTGTCGAACCCGACAGCAAGGTGTATATCGGCGAAACGGCCCCATACGTCTGCCCCATACGTCTGCCCCATACGTCTGCTACAACTGCCACAAACGGGCACCTTAATCAGACATTGTGTGATTTCTAAGGGTTTTTATATTGTTAACGAGCAATTAAGAGGCCTCGCCCCCAAACCATGACAAACATGGGAAGGGTCTATTTGACTTTTTT
>JAVQKC010165495.1:0-10896 GCA_036025475.1 Philypnodon macrostomus
AGGCTTGCATGGGGCACCTGTGAGAGAAATTTCAGCCGAATCAGTTTTTGCATGTGCGAGTTACACGCTAAAAACACGTTTAGAAGCCCCATTGGAATAACATGGGGCATTTTGGTAAAGATTTCGGCAAAACCGTAGAAAATAGGGCATAGGTGTGATTGGCATTTTTGATCGGAGTGGCAAGCCGGAATTTTTGAGCCCCTGCGCATCCAATTCCGTAAAACTAATTTTTCATCCTCTATTGTAAAGTTTGATTGCTTATACGGGGGCGCTAGTGTGCCGATTTCAATTTTTTCAACTCAGATGGGTTCAGGCTGAGCCCATGAAAAAATTATTAGAGTTATACGCAAATCGGTCCATGTATACACTTTTTATAGCAATTTTTTTTATTTGTATTTTTTGGGCAAAAATCTCTGTTACGTTTGAGGCTCTGTTGCTCGAAAACCGTAAAATATATTTGAATAAATTGGGTAACTTTTAAAGCCCCAGGTCTGTAGTTCATGTTGACCAAACTTGAGCTCATTCGGAATAAAAACTTAGGAGAAGATAGATTTTGAGTAACGTGTATGAAAAGCATGACTCAGCACTTTTTTGCACTTTTGCCACTTTGGCCCTATATAGACGACGTCCCGTAGGTTTTCGAATATGGTCATAATGGAATTTTTTGTTTGTTTGCACCTGTGTTCCGAACGCCGTGGGTCTACGCCAAAAATCATGTTTTTCAAAACCCCATAGCCGTAATGTATTTCCAATTTTGCAGGTGGTGCATGAAATATACATGTTGCAATTTCACACACTTTTGAATTTTGGGAAAAAATTCATGAGTTTTCGTGCATGTTCAGGGGGTGCTGCACGCACTGCCTTTTCTTGCGATTAGAATAATGCCCTTTCATTACCATATACCTTTATGAGCCGGTTAGGGCTCATTGCCACGAGTGTTGGTGAGTGAGTGTGAGCGTGCGTGAGTGTGTGTGTGTGTATGGTTTTATGCAGCAGCGCGCACTGCCTTTCTTGCGTTCTTGCGATTACAATAGGCCCTTGCCTATTGCTTGGCTCAGGTCTAAATAATAATAATGGATTGGATTTATATTGCGCTTTACCATAACAAAGGCTTTCTCAAACAAACATCAAAAGATTATAATGGTTCATATTTATACTGCGCCTTTCAAGAGACACATCGCTTATCATTCACTCAGCAGCCACACATTGGTGGTGGTAAATTACTTCTGTAGCCACAGCTGCCCTAGAGTACACTGACGTGGAAGCCATACTGCACCTACAGCCTCTCTGACCACCACCAAACACCAGTCTCACAACCACATTCATACATAGGCAATGTGGGTGAAGTGTCTTGCCAAAAGATCACTTTTTAGCAAGAACTGCCAACCCTCCAATTACACACTGCCGCCACAATAACACACACAACAGTACAATTAATGTATTTACAAGTATAACATTTTGTATAAAATGTTGCTTTGGTTTGGAGTTGTATTTTGAGAAAGCTCTACATCCAGACTGGCACGTGTTTACAAAAATGAAAGCTTTGAACTATAGGGCTGGACAAATTGCAATATCCTGTAGTGGGTCAGGAGGCATCTGCTGTGTTATTATATAGGTCTAGTATTGGTATCAAGCTGTCACAGACATCTTTCATCATCATTCTCTATCCAACTGTGAATGGATTAGAAAGAGAGAGGCAGGTCTTATAGACCTATCAGAAAGTGCCTGCCTGTGATAATGCAGTGTCATTGTCTGAGAGAACCTGTTGCTGCGGTGTGAAGGGGATGGCAAGGACAGAGCTGACAGACAGAAGCAGTGGTGCTGTCTCAAATAAAAATCTGTAGATTAAAAGAGAGTTGTGCTGGACTGTCAAAATAAACCCATATCTACATTTGTAAGGTTCTGAAAAAGTCCATCACATAGGACTATGTAGAAACTGAGAAGACATGACGAAGGGGACACCTGTAGTTCCCACATCAACAACTCTATATTTAAACTCTAAACTAAGAAGAAAATAAAGTGCGAAAGGTGGCTTGCTTCTAGAGATGCACATCGGTATCGGCTCAATCGGCCAATATTCAAAGTTGACTGATATCGATATCGGCCTATGCAAAATACCTGTTGTCAGAGAAAGAAAAGACAATTCTAGAAGTCTTTTATTTGACTACATTTTGTTGTATGGATTAATGAATACATTTTAAAGCGGTTATTTCTATGACTATTTCTTAGTTTCCTTTATATAAAACAAGAAACATAGCCCCTCCAAAACATGTATACAAAATATTGGTATCAGAATTAGCCAAACGGAAATATTGGTATCAGTATCAGCCTAGTGTCAGGGTTATGTGACAGTTCTGTTTGTTTGGTTCCCTTCCTGTGTTATTCCTGGCCCTTGAGTTTTCCCAACCTTGTGATTGCTTTCTCCGCCCTGATACGCCTCAACTGTGTCCTATTGTCTCCTCCTCCCGCTGTGTATATATTCAGTTCATTCCTGTTGTTCTGGGCAAGTTTGTACTGTCAAGGGGTAGACTCCGAGGACTCAAACGCATGACTCTCACGGCAGGTAAAACACTCTTTTATTCTGGTTACAGAAGGCAGGAACACAGGGAACACACACGATGAGGAAAACTCAACTCACAAACAAATCAATACGAACTGGCCCAGAACAACAGGAATGACCAGAATATATACACAGCGGGAGGAGGAGACAATAGGACACAGGTGAGGCATATCAGGGCGGAGAAAGCAATCACAAGGGCAGGAAAACCCAAGGGCCAGGAATAACACAGGAAGGGAACCAAACAAACAGAACTGTCACATAACCCTGACACCTAGAATATGTATAGGTGCATCCCTTTCTGTTAGTATTGGGAATAATTGTGTGTATCAGAGATGAATGAAGGTAATGTAACACTAAAGGTGTGCGATATGGTGATACGATTTCTGATATGAGGTGGCCCTATGCTTCTCATTGTCATTCCCTCCATCCTTCCTCTCTGCCTCCTAACCTCTTCCTCTGCACTCACACAGT
The DNA here is from genome assembly GCA_036025475.1 of Philypnodon macrostomus. Lineage (NCBI taxonomy): Eukaryota > Metazoa > Chordata > Actinopteri > Gobiiformes > Eleotridae > Philypnodon > Philypnodon macrostomus. Next base: position 3,032 of record JAVQKC010165495.1, read on the forward strand.
CTCCTCTGTTCCACAAAGACTCCTCTCTTCATTGCCGTCTGCACACTGGCCACGTGGCTTTACAATGGGCCCATTTCAACCTTCATTTCCCTCCAAATGAATGGGAGCCCACCTCGGTTGCACGCCGCTTGCCTTTTAATTGGTCCGAGTTAGATTCAAGCCATTAAACCAGTGATGTCGACACATCCCACCGCGCCCCCCAGACTCCCCCTCAATCCCCCAACACACACACCTCACAGACCATACACTGTAAAAAGGAATATTGATCTAGATTTTGAGTGTTCCTCTAATGCGTCACAAAATGTCCACCAATGACAAAAAGAAAAAGAACTAATTTAAACAAAAATATTTATACCTAGATTATTTAAAATGACTTGAATTTCAGAATTTTTATGTTGATTTGAGTTATGCTTAAGAAGAACTAGAAAAATGTATCTGGTGTTTTGTTCTTATTTCAAGAAACTATCTGCAAGTGGAACAAGAAAATGTAACTTAAAATAAAATTCACTGGCAGATCATTTAGCTTGAAAAAAAAAGGAAACCTGTCAGAATTACATTGAAACACGTCAAATAATCTAGGCCTAATCAGTGAATAAATCTAAGATCTAAGATGAATATTCTGAATTCAAGTCATTTTTACCAATAATAATGCTTTTTTTTTTAATAGCGCTTTTTCAGACACTCAAAGATGCTTTACAATCGCATTCACTCCACAGTTACACACTGGTGGTGGTAAATTACCTAGATAGCCAGAGCTGCCCTGGGGCACACTGACAGAGACATGGCAGCCATTTTGCACCTAGGACCTCTCTAACCACTAATGACACAACTGCATTCATTCATAGGCAATGTGGGTTAAGTTTGATTGCCCACTGAGCCACTGCCACCCTGATCTAGATGTTTGTTTTTTGCAGTAAACGTCTTATCTGTCAACTTCCAGCAGACGTCATGAATATTCAGGACTTCGATATCAGTGCAGGCAGACAGCACCAGGCACAATAGCACAGATACATTGTAGGGAAATGTGAAAATGGCTTCCTTTCAAAATGGCCATTGTTTACACTCTGCTGAGTGGACTGGTGTGTGAGCGATGTAAATGTGAGAAGTATTGATCGGGAACAGAAGCACCGGGCACCATATTCGATATTCCTTCTACTCTGCTATTTAATAAGATAATATCAGTTGGACTTACCTTTTTGGTGAAAGATGAGGTAAGCATGAAACACATAAAGACAAAGGGTGGTTAGGATCAGCAAAGATACAATGACAATATCAACAGTTTTCAGTCTGGTAATGTTAGGATGTTTCATATGACAATCTTCAACACTAGACCAAAGAAAGTCTGGCTCTTGTAGTAAATAATTAAATAAATATGCTAGTTTGAGAAAGCAGAATGCTGTAATAATGGCTTACCCTTATATATATATTTCATGATACCGAAAACGCTTTACAATTAAGTCCATTTCATTCACTGTGGCAGCGATTCTGTGCCTATGGCCTCTATGGCCACCACCTACGGTTCGGGTTATAATTATTTTATGAGTAGATTGACTGCTAATGGGATCAACTGTTCCTCCTCTTAAGGGTGATTCTTACTCCACGAGAAGCGAAAATTTTGTTCTCATGAGGTATGTAAAACAATATATATTGTCAGCTTCAGATGTAGCTTGTTGCTTGAGTGGTAACAGCTAGCCTCTCTGGTGACTATCATTGCTTAGCTTAACTCAACTAGTGAAACAGACGATAAGAGTTGATGTATTTTCATGTGAACATGCAGCCCCTGCACACATACGAGGGAGAGACAGAGATAGAGCGACAGAAGGAGAGCCATGGATGTAAACATGCTCGTACTCTCTCATTGACTCGGCCTATCCACTGCTCATGCTGAACTACCGCATCAGCAAAAAAATGTGCTCGGACACCCTGCCTGAAAAAGTTCTGCTCAGCTGGTGTGTCAAGAACAAGAGCAAGAACTGCCAAACTATGGCTCCAAAAAATAAATTATGTCAGTTTTTTTTGCGTTATTACGTTCACAGCTTAATAATTAACTAGGCCTACGCTATCGTCCTCCACAGCAAGGTGTATATCGGCAAAACGCTCCCAACGGGCACCTTAATCAGACATTGTGTGATTTCAAAGTTTTTTTTTTAAGTTGGAACAAAAAAGACACATTGGCTCAATGAAAGTGCATCAAAACATTAATTTGTGAATTATTTAATTGTCATGAATCATAGAAGTACCAAACTCAATCCAGTTCTGCATCTTCATTATATGTACCTGTGTGCAAAAGTAATTAATTATTTACTTAATTAATAGTCATCGTAGAAGTACCAAAATTGATACAATTCGGCGTCTTTATGGTATGTACCTGTGTGCAAATGGTGAAACTGATCCGGCAATTAGTTTTTTAGTTATCGCATTCAGAGCTAGAATCTGCGGACACGGACAAACACAAACATGTGATTCCATAATATCGTTGTTTCGCTGATATAATTACAATACAGTAACTATAGCATATAGTAAAACAATATTTATAGCCATAAGTTTTCTGTTAATGGACCCTTTAAAATGTTTCTCATTTGGAATGTTCAAAGTTCCAGAATGGAGTCGACTGGGGGTAAAAGTGAGTTAACTTAAAAAAGTAGGATTTCTGGTGAGGGATTGAATAATTCTGAGCATACAATAAAAATTATTTGTGGTTTTCTGTAAGGACTTGTCCAGCAAAAATGCTAACTGTTACTAATGTGTACATTAAATAAACATACAATGTGAGATACATTCACTAATGTTTCTTAACCAGGCATTACCTACATGTGGTAGAGTGGTTGTCTTTTGTCAAAACTTAATCTTAATTTGCAATATTTTGTGGCTAATTCTAAATTCTCCATTGAAAATGTATTATGGTCTTGCCTCCAATTGCTTTTTTGAGCGGGACTATATGGTGTAGGGTTAAAGGTAGGTTTTAATTACCCACATTATTGGTCAGAGTAAGGTTCTAAAACTGCAGTTGAATAGAGTGTGATCTTGCCTGTAGATGGATGCACTTAGTCACACCAGTTCACATTTGCCACAAAAAGAAAATAAAAAACTGAACTGCTCAGAACCATGAAGAATTATGCATTGTGACAAGACCAAGCTTTGCAATAGTGAAAATAAATCATGCTTTGTATATATTTGTGTTTTTTATTTATATTATATTTCATGATTACACTGTTGTATGTCCCATTGTCCCTGGCACAAATCACTGACAAAGGTTCATAAAAGTTAATGACTTTTATCAAGACTCAGTATTATCAAATATAAAAATGAAAACATTGATCAGGCAATTTACAGCTAATAAAAACCCCATTATCAAGGACTAACAACCAATCCCTCATAATTATCACAGGGGCAAAGGCTCAACCAATAATCAATGTATAACGAATATAATTAGCACAAATTACACTTGGAAAACAACAGGGTGAACCAATGTGGCCACTTGCGAGTGTTTGGCAAGATAGTGAAGATGTAAATATAATTTTTCAGGCAAAGGCAACAAGGAACCCCAACATGTTATTGTGTGTCATATATTATTCATTTATTCATTGTGTAATTACTGTAATACAGTTGCAAAAAAAGTATGTGAACCCTTTGCAGATTTCTGCATAAATTGGTCATAAAATGGGTCACAACAATAGACAAACACAGTCTGCTTAAATGAATACTGTACTAATACAAAATTATATGTTTTCATGTTTTTATTGTTTTATTGTATTGATATTATTATATCCGATCACCACCAATCACACAACGACATTCATTCATAGGCAATGTGGGTTAAGTGTCTTGCCCAGGGACACAACGGCAGATGCACTCAGACGGGGGCTCGAACCACTGACCCTCTGGTTGAAGGGCAAGCGCCTACCCACTGCGCCACTGCCGCCCCAAGTTGACCAAAAAGAGACGAGAGGTAGTATTTGGAGTCACTGCTTTTTAATGGCGTTCTTCCAACACACACACAAGTGTATAACTTCCGCGGTCAGACTGACCTTTAAACTTTATATTTATTTACATATATAGTGTCCGCCACAACAGCATATAAACATTCACAGAGCAGGGTGGAAAAGGTATGTGAACCCCTAAGCTAATAGCTAATTGGAGCCAGGATTCAGCCAACCAGGAGTCCAATCAATGTGATGAGATTGGATGAGTTGGTTAAAGCTGCCCTGCCCTATAAAAAACACACACCACTTTTGAGATTGCTGTCTTAAGAAGCATGGCCTGATGTGAGCCATGCCTTGCACAAAAGAGCTCTCAGAAGACCTACGATCAAGAATTGTTGACTTGCATGAAGCTGGAAAGGGTTACAAAAGTATCTCTAAAGCCTTGGTGTGTCCATGGTAAGACAGACTGTCTACAAATGGAGAAGTAATCCCAAAGGGTTCACATGCTTTTTCTTGCAACTGTATGTTGTATATGTATCAATACTAAAAACTGCATGATATACATAGCCAACCATCCGTGCAATTGTGTTTTAAAAAATGTGTTGTTTTGGACAATACATTTTAATTTCATAAATAGGTTGAAATGATAATAAAACTCAAACTTTAGTGTTGTCACTGCTGTTGTGAATTGTTTGCTAGATACATATGTTACTGCATGTGACCCATTTCTGTGAAACTTTCTGACCTTGTCTTCATCAGTGATCTTGTGTCCATATGGATCTGTGGTTAGGTATGGCCCCTAAAAAAGAAGTTAGCTAGCAAGGGCAAAAAAGTCAAGAGAAGTAGAGAAGTAATGGTCTGCAGTGGTGCAGGGTCTCCAGTTCAAATCCCGCCTGAGCACATATGGTTCTATAAATGCCTTCTGTGGGACTTCTCTTGCTTTGTTTATGTTAATAGCAACAATACAAAATCAACTGTGGCTGTTTTTTTGGATATTTAATATTTGTCTATATTTGTCTTTCGTGGCACATATGGGCACTTCAATAATGCATGTCATTTGTCCACATGGTGTTGCCGTAGAACATTTAAACTGCATTATAAATAGGCTACCTATTTTATATTTGATTATTAAAATATCTGTCTATAGGTGTTTTCAGTATAGTCTCTCTCCATCACAAATTTATAATCTATAACATTATTATAGTGACAATATCATGAAGTGCAAGGACATGGACACTAGTGTTTCTTAATGAGTCCAGACAAATGTTGTGTTGTGATGAAGAACATGTTCTAAAGCTGGTGTGTGTGTGGGTGTGGGTGTGCATGTGCGTGTGTACTACTGCAGCCTTTGAAAGATCCATGCTCCATGTTCACAATAGGCCATTCCCCTGTGGATGTGTCCAAGATGAAAGAGGCAGCGCTCAGATTCTCTGTCCACGTCTTTAACACACAACACACGACACACAATACACAATACACAACACACAATACACATAAGAAAGCACCCTCATCTCCGACCTCTCTGAGGAATACACACCAGGAAAAGAAAGTGAGTACTGGAGCAGCTCCTGCACTCTTCAACCATTTTACACCAACAGCTTTGATATGTCAGTGTGCCGCCATCACACAACTGTAACACACAACTGTCACACATAATCACACAAGCACATTACACAACTGTAACACACAATCACATCACACAACTGTAACACACAATCACACAAATGCATGATGCAACTGTCACACAATCACATCACACAAACACATCCCACAACTGTAACACACAATCACATCACACAGTCACATCCCATTCCAGCCTGTCCTTGTTTCAGGTGCTTATACAATTCAGATTGACCTTGTTTTAACTCTAGTCTAGTGCATGTATTTGGCTAATGCTGCTCTGCTCTGCTCTGGCGGCCTCAGATGCTGGAAGGGGTTTTCCTGTTGGTTTAGCTTGTTAGCGTGTGGCGCTCGCCGACAGGATCAATTACAGGAGAATGTGAGCTCACGTCTCGCTATCATTACCCAGAAAAAAAACACATTAGCTCAGTCTGAGGGGAGCTGCTGTTCCCTGCACTCTGTCCAAGTCTGTACACTTGTGCACTCAGGAGGAGCAACATCACAGATCACATATTCATGTTATGGTCTTTCAAACATTCAGCAGAAATGAATACCATGTACAGCACATACTGTTTTTGGTTATGAAGAGAGATTCTTCCTAGTACTGTAGCAACAGTCATATTAGAAGTAGAAGTAACAATACTAATGACTGATGGCAGTTAAAAGTCTTTAGTTATGTTCTAATTGGCATTTGAACGTGTTTCTTTAAAGACTTAATTCTGTGACAAAAGAAAACAGAGATACAGTACAATACAGCACAGGCATTGAACTAAAGGCATGAACTAAAGGCATTGAACTAAAGGCATGATCTCTTTCTCACTCTCACTCTCACACTCACACTCAGCCCATCTCCCAGGGTGGCTTCTATTTGAGGGCTAATGTAAGCCATTTAGTGTCAGCCAGCGCCACTCCAGGACTTAGCACTTAAATCAAAATCATTTTCCTCTTAAGAGAGCCGCCGTGATTCAATAAACAGTAGATCTTCATAATGTATTCAGTAAAGCGCGTAGGAGCACGGGGAAACAGCTGTATCTTTTCTATATTAAGCGTCCCATTGCTCCGTTGATTACCATAATGTTTACTAAGGAAAACAAATACAGAAATAACACGCCAAATGAATAACACTTTTCATGAGTTATAAATACCACGGTGGAAGCTCTGTTTGTTTTATTGTATAATTGCCCAATCAGAGGTGTGTCTAATATCTGTTTACCATTGTTTTAAAGAGGTCCATAAAAACTGAAGTACTTTGTGCAATTGACTGTAGTCAATATTTAACCGTATGCATTTCAGTAATAGACTTTGTAAACATAGAAGTATTATTAAGTAATATGGCCTCCATTGGTCTCATGTATGGCAACTGAAGGCCTATTTAAAACAGACTGGCAGTGGGTGGAGAGCCTATATTGTGATTTATATATCTTTAAAACAATTTTCACCTTTAGAACAACATTACGTATTTTACCAGTTTTACTTTTTAATCTCTTTTAGAGAGAGAGAGATTTTTTTATTTTTTTTATAACAACTTATTGTCATTCGATCAAGTGGTATTTTTGTGATTCTTGAAAGGTCTCATCTAGCTACAGTCCTTCCCACATTCACTTTGATGCTCTCAGAGGTGCCAGGCCTGGAGTGTGCTGTACATGGTTTATGCATCCCTATGGTGTGTATGTGCGTGTGTGGAGTGAGTGTGTGGGTGTATGTGTGCGGGTGTGTGTGTGAGGACAGCAGAGTGGTGAAGGGCAAGTGCTCATGAGGTGGAAAGAAGAGCCTGGTTGGAATTTTAATGACGGAGTGGATGGAGCTGAGAAGGAACCCTACACCTCACAAGGTCAGAGCACTCATTCAGCAAGGTGCACCCGGCCCCAAGTAATACAGGCTACAGTCAAGTGCTCATGGAGACTAGGGCTGCGCATAATAGCAAAACTATCATTAATGTAATTTAAACAAACACAATATCCATAATGCAGAAACAGAATAAACAATAAAATCTCATGACTTTCCTTATTTAATCCTAAATTTAAACCTGGATTAGTCCTGGTTTAGATCTGGTTTAGTCTTAGTAAAGTGAGTTGATTTGTCCATGGTTAATGAAGCCTAATTGTAGGGTATATGCTCGATGTTACGTTAGCTTAAAATTTAAGATCGTAATAGATGGAGCACCAAAATATATATACTGTAGTAAAACAGTGTGTCTATATTTTGTTAATAGACCCTGTGCACGTTAGCAAATGCTAGTTCCGGTTGACAAACCGTGGTTAGCTGCCGGACATCCGGTCTGCGTCAAAACCCTTTCAAAACCATGGCGGCATCAGACAGTAA